>KN839844.1:208854-229393 GCA_000827185.1 Hydnomerulius pinastri MD-312 | reverse complement strand
ATCGCTCAATTTCACTCAACAACCTTGCTTCTGCACTGTGGACGCGATTCCGGCAGCGAGGTGATGGGAAGGACCTCGACGAGGCAATCGAGCACCACCGAGCTGCACTGCAGCTGAGGCCCACGGGTCATCCCAATCGCTCAGCTTCGTTGAACAACCTCGCTTCTGCACTGTCGACACGATTCGAGCAGCGAGGCGATGGGAAAGACCTCGGCGAGGCAATCCAGCACCACCGAGTGGCACTGCAGCTGATGCCCGACGGTCACCCCAATCGCCTATTTTCGCTCAACAACCTTGCTTTTGCACTGTTGACGCGATTCGGGCAGCGAGATGATGGGAAGGACCTCGACGAGGCAATACAGCACCATCATGTTGCACTGCAGCTGTGGCCTGAGGGTCACCCAGGTCGCTCAACTTCGCTCAACAACCTTACTTCTGCCCTGTCACGATTTGAGCGACGAGGTGATGGGAAGGACCTCGACGAGGCGATCCAGCACTTCCGAGTTGCATTGCAGCTGCAGCCCGAGGGTCACCCAGATCACTTAACTTCACTCAACAACCTTGCTTCTGCCCTGCATACACAATTCGAACAGCGAGGTGATTGGGAGGAGGACCTCGACGAGGCAATTGAGCACTTCCGTGTTGCACTGCAGCTGAGGCCCGCGGGTCATCCCGATCGCTCAGCTTCGTTGAACAACCTCGCTTCTGCACTGTCGACACGATTCGAGAAGCGAGGTGACGGGAATGACCTCGACGAGGCAATCGAGCACTTCCGACTCGCACTGCAGCTGAGGCCCGCGGGTCATCCCGATCGCTCAGCTTCGTTGAACAACCTCGCTTCTGCACTGTCAACACGATTCGAGCAGCGAGGTGACGGGAAGGACCTTGACGAGGCAGTCGAGCACTTCCGAGCTGCACTGCAGCTGAGGCCCGCGGGTCATCCCGATCGCTCAGCTTCGTTGAACAACCTCACTTCTGCACTGTCGACACGATTCGAGCAGCGAGGTGACGAGGAGGACCTCGACGAGGCAATCCAGCACTTCCGACTCGCACTGCAGCTGAGGCCTGAGAATCACCCTTTACTCAACAACCTTGCCAATGCACTGAAATCACGATTCGAGCAGCAAGGTAACGGGAAGGACCTCGACGAGGCAAACCAACTCTTCCAACTTGCGTTGCATCTTGGACGTGAGGACGAGACTGCATTGAGGAACGATTTGCTCGACGTAAGTTTGCATATAGCACACCTTCGAAACCAATCGACTTGGCTTCGCGCAGAGGCCTGCTGTACTAAGTGAAGATGAAGATCCATGTGGAGTATATGAAGCATTTATCAAGGACAGATCACCAGAAGTAGTCGACCCCTTTGTCACATTCAATCACTGTTGACTCCCTCTCTTTGAAGCGTGCGAGTCCCGCCCGTCCTTCGAACCTCAACGTGAGCGCTCGAAAGCGCTTCTTCAAGCATATTGGCAAAGCTATCAAGCGTAGCAAGAAATCAAAAGTTTCGAAATCGCAAGTACGTACCGAGCGTTCGCAGGCGCCCATATCTGATGCGGTGGGGTGTTGTTCCATCAGGGCACTGCACACAAGAGTAAGCAAAGTGCGGGTCCGTCAGGTAGTCCGAGCGACGCATCTGTAAGTCCGACTCTCCGTACTTTTCTTTATGCAATCAAAAAACGAAACAAACCATATCATTCAGCAGAACCCCACTCCCGCGCCTCCGGATACTGCCAAAGGGAAACAACAAGTATCCGACCCTCTCCGACCCTCACCAAGCTCCGAATCTGGTCCAGTTCCCACTGGGCACCAAGCAGCGATACGACGCCACGTCGGCTTGCACAGGCTTAAACAAGTATTCACGCGCAAGCACGGAGACGGGCGCCCCACTGAAAAGCGAGCACGCTCTGCTACTCCCCCAGCTCGACCCAGTGTGTCGAGCAAAACGGCGACTCCCAGGCGAAGCGTCGTTGCTTATGGGAAGTATAAAAATGTAAGCCTCGCTGTGCTGACGACTCATGTGAGCGTCAAATGCTTACCGTTTCGTCCATAGCCGGTCGTCATCGCTCTACGCAATACAGACAAGATCCTACGCAACAAAGAGGGACTGACGATAGACGAATTCTACGCTCTGAAGGAACAAAGGAAGGAAGAAAGGGCAGAACTCAAAGCTGCTCGTCTACAACAATGGCAGCAGCAGCAGCAACAGCAACTGGAAGAGGGACAATCAGGGCCGTCCAAACTCGCCTCCACGTCCTTCGCCCAGACGACCGCAACCCACGTCAACAGGCCAGGCGCGTCAGGGGGATACGTCGTCGATGATGGTAGTAGCACTAGCAGCTCGTCGTCATCGAGCTCTTCTGGTTCGTGGGAGGAGTATCGGACAGGAATTGACGCCGTGTGTCATTGGATCTGTTTCGAGTGCTGTCGGTGAAGGTGTGTAGGGAATCGAGGCGAGTGGTTCGAGTTGTATTGTGTCGCGGTAGTTGGGAACTTATGTGCTTCGCTCACAGGTGGTGGTCTTTTTTTTGTCCTCATACCCGCGTGCACGTTGTGGGGAGCGCTCAACACTTGCATTTTTTCGGACACTTTTTCGACCTTGTATTTCGAAGACACGATACCCTCACGCCCGATTTCATTTGTTTCATACCAGTGACCTGTATCGATATTCATCGTCCCATCGATTACATGTAACATGAAGTCAGAAGAATTTGCGACATATCCCCATGACATCGCGCGTCTGACGTATTTGGTACATTGTGTAAGGGAACCAAAAGTAAAGTCCACGGGGTTTACCCGTCGTAGCAGTTTTTGAGATACTCCTTCAAGCGTATCATAGCCGTGGTGCTCACATCAAGTTAACACGTTCAAGTCACAACACACACACCCTTCCAGACTTGTGTCGCAAACATCCCCTCTCACTTTAGGCACCCGATGTCGCAGCTAACTTGACTTCGCTACAGCTGAGGGAGGGGCCCGATTCAGCAAGCGTTCTTTCTATGCCTGCCGCTTAGAAGCACGGCATTGCCTGCATCGCCCTCACTGCTGAGAACACGACGTTAACTGTAAAATCACCACCAAGGCGGTGGTGGAGTAATTTGGGCGTCTCCGATGGTGAGTTTGCCGGTGCCAAGAGGTCGTGGCAGGGAAAAGGGGCGCCCGAAGTTGCGTGACACTGACACTGATGTCAGGTCAGGTTCGACAACGAACTGCATCCTTCAACCTCTGTCTTGTGGCTTTGCCCGTTTCCTAGTAAACTCTGCGTTTAAATTGGATGGCAACTCTTGGCAATACAGCAAGAAATGCATACCTGCGGATAAGAAGGTGGTTCGAGTCTCTGGAGTTATTTCTGCAGCCTCTAACAAACTTACAGTGGTCACGGTACGACGATATAATAGCGAGCATACCCCGAGCGGTAACAAGGACCCGAAGTCAGGCGATGTATGCGTTCTCGTCGTTCTCGTCATCGTGTCTACTCATCGGGCACATGCCTAATCCGACGAAGAAGAGCAGGACGCTCCGATACCAGCGGAGGAAGGGGAAGATTCCTAAGACAAGGCGCCGAAAATTGAAGCGGCAGATGTGCAAGAGGACGCGACTGCAATCGGTCACGGTCAAGCATTTCCTCGATGCAATTTTGCAGATGTTGTAGCATTTGTTGAAGGCCACCTTCTTAAACTTGATGCAGGCTCCTGCTGTATCGCGAGGTGATGAACCCTCTAGGACACATGAGGCCTTCTTCGCAGAGTACTAGTAGGTCACTTGTTTATAAACTCATCTCAACACTGCGACACTTGGATCGGAATGCCGGAGATGGTCATGAGCTAGGCAACAGCGACCTGCCACAAATGCATCTTCCCAAGCGATTGCAAGGTGCGTTGGGGCTCGCAGTCAGACGTCCTCCTCCTAGCACCCACGTCTGACGACCGTTCGCCGAAAAGGGGGAAAGCCTGAGACGACCAAGCGCAGATTCCATCGCTGAGAATGTTGCTCAACACTCACCGTCACGCAAAGCCCTAGATCGACTCAGGGCGTGCTTCACGAAGACCGCTGGCAAAGGAAGGGGAGGGGAAAGACACCTTGTCCTTCCTCCATGAAACCGGACGACGCCGAACGTGCGTCTCTCGAGCAAAAGGACACCGGCCAACGCGTTGCACAGCTCCGACGCTCGATTGCTGGTCACGGCAATGAAAAGTGCACTCTGCAATACGAGGGGGAAGGTTTGTCCCATCCACCGGAAGTAAAGCTCCAGAAACGAAAACTCTCCATTACATACACCAATATGGACGAGGTACGTTCCATTCGACTTTCTCCCCTCTATAGCGCTATGTTCGCGTAGTAGGCATCCCTGATCAACACAAACCTCGAAAACGGTTGAAGAAGCCCAAGCGGCATCGACTTCCAACGCCACCTCACAACAGGTCCGTATCACAGCCGTCAGATGAGGACGACGAGGTTGAGGAGGAAAAGTTGTTCTGTGGGTTGATGCCCGACTGGATTTCTATTGCACGTATATTCCAGCTGAGGCATTCAGCGTTTTCTGGACATCGGTATTGACAATAAGGCCCACCCCGGGTGAGGTTTCTTGTCCCCGACTTGATGAATACCCTTATTCTAACTCGCGAGCGAATTAAAAAATTTATCGCTATGCGTGCTCAGAGGGCAGGATGGAGTCGATTAGTTGTAACGTTGTTTCTGTTGGAAATGCGAACGCGGTAGGATCTCACGAAGTCGTATCCGATAAGTGGTGTCGTGTGCACCGACCGCAGGTGCTGTTCTGCCAAAGAGCTAATGCATCCCTGCCGTTATTACAGCGAGTAACTTTATGAGACAACGAGACCTAGTTAGCTCACTGACTATTTACGAAGAAGTCGTTCGCTCACGAGTGCGTGCAGTGGGATAAGTAGGATGGATTGGGCGGTAAGATATTTAGGTGTCCTAGAAAACGTCAACGAGGAGATGTGCGGGATATGATGTGGGAGTCTGTAGAATGCTCCCACCATTTTCCATATTTTCAGAAGTCTGAAACTTGAATATCCTGAGGACTGACTGCATGATCGAATAGGCTCAGCGTCGAGACCTGAGATCTGAAGAGGCATCAATCAGATGGATAAAGGTGCAACAAGGGCCAACTCGACATGTGACGAACCTAAGGTCGAAATGCAACAGTACGTCTTCAATGGGCTTCGACGAATCGTCGTAGTTGACCTAAACATTTTGCCTGGATTCGAAACGGGGTTGCTCGTCCGGAAGACGTCTAAGAGTTGAAGCTACGTGCCCAACGTCGTCACCGGTCTGACAGCCTGGGAGAAGTATCAACCTTAAATCCTCCGATGCCTGTCACGGTCGTCGATAAGAACTGTAATAAGATTGCGAGGGCATAACAGAGCGACTACGAAAACGATGTCATCGTATCTCAGCAGTTTGATCGACAACGCCGAGCCTTTTCATTTAACGCACGAGCCCGACGACATACGACGTACAGTCTGTGCGGCAATCGCTCGTCCGTTTTGCTTGGATGTGCCTGGGCCCGAGTGGAAGCAGCACCTAGTCGAGACTGAATCAGGGAGCCGACTGGAATTGCTCAATTCCAAATGACTCTTTCTGACCTCTGGGACACACCTCTCAGGTTTGGCAGTCGGTATGGGTTGCAAGCCAAAGGCGCAAATCCTGTTGAAAAAGGGTTCTTAAAGAACGGTAAGATCAAGGGTGGAAACTTGGCGGAAAGAAGGAAAAACTGTTCTGGTGTAGAGGTAAAACCCTCTTCAACTTTCCCCTCAGGCTGAGCCCGTTACCGCGGCTGTGCTATTGACGGAGTTCATGATGTACTTAGGCAACACCCGACAAATTAACAGAGATGGCGAGCAGCAGGACGAACGCTAACACTCTGGCTTGGCCGTGGGATCCCAAATTCCAAACTACTCGATCTTTCCCACTGGCACACTCAGCTATCGCCTCTTCCATATAAGCCGCTAGAAGGCACCTCTCACTCCTTCCCACATCTGAACGACCCACAGCACGAACCAGCCTCTCAGTTCAGGATGAACCAGGTATTGAAGCAACAGGCGAACCTCTACCATTGAACTTCTAGCATGGAGCGCGGGCTGACTGAGCCCCCTCGGGATTTGACGTGGTACCTGAGAGGCGGTCTTCTTCTGCGTAGGAATTGGTATTATTAACCTAGTACTTGGAGAGGTGTTCAAGTTGAGTTGGATGATCAGCAAGGGATTAATGTGTTATTGCGGTTTATACGGAGCGGAACCTTTGACTTCCCCAAATCCGGGTTTATACAACACTACCGGTGATGCCGTAAGCGAAGACTGTCTAGGTCGTGTTCCGGGCTCACGAGGAAGGAGCGTGTTTCCTCGGGTCTGTGGCGATGTCACTTGAAGTGAGACGAAATGTATCAACCTCAACAAAACTCCACGCGCAGTCCGCAATTCATAACCTTGCGTGTCGCAGGTCTTTGGGAGGCAAGTCCAACTAAGCATAACTCGGGTCATTCTATTGACAGCATGACCGACGTCTGATCACCTCAGGTTCTCCGCCCGGCGGGCTACAGATTTTGGCTAGGAAGACGACATGTCCTCGTTGAACGAACTCGCTCGTTTGCTTAACGAGTGCCTGACTGGAGAGGATCCAGGTCTTCTGGATCAAGTTATTTCGCAGCACCTTGATGAAGCGAACCATTTAGATGCTGAGGGGCGAGAGTGGGCTATGCTGCAGAACAATCTTATAGCGGCACGCCTGATGCGCTTCGAGCGGCAAGGACTAATGCAGGACCTCGACGACGCAATTCAACGTGGGCGAGCTCTCGCCCTAAGTTACCCCGAGTCCGCAATATTGATCAACATTGTTCCTGCGCTGTTGGCGCGATTCGAGAAGGGAGGCGACGGGAAGGATCTCGACGAGGCAGTGCAGCACTCCGGGGTTGTACTGCAGCTGATGTCCGAGGACCACCCATATCGTTCATCTTTACTCAACAACCTTGCTTCTGCACTAAAAATGCGTTTCGAGCAGCGAGGTGATGGGAAGGACCTCGACGATGCGATTCAGCACCTCCGAGCGGCACTGCAGCTGACGCCCGAGGGTCCCCCAGATCACTCATCTCCACCCAACAACCTTGCTTCTGCATCGAACAAGCGATTCGACTATGCACTGCAACTAATGCTCGAGAGCGAGACCACATCAGCGAAGGATTTCCTCGACGTAAGTACACATATGTCTCAGGTTCGAAACTCATTGACTTGGGCTTTGCGTAGAAATCTGCTGTGTTACCATGGGAAGATGCAGATGGGGGCTATGGAGGATCCTTCGACGACGTATCGCCAAAAGTAATAGGTGGCCCCTTTGTCATGTACTCTCATTGCTGACTTTTTCTCTTCGAAGCATCAGAGTCTGGCTGGCCCTTCGAAACCTAACGTCAGCGCTCGAAAGCGTTGGTTCGAACGTGCTCACGAAGCGATTAAGCGTAACAAGAAACGAAAAGTTTCGAAATCGGAAGTATGTACCCGAACGTTCGCAAACACCCTTATCTGACGTGGTGAGACATTATTCCATCAGAACGCTACACGCGAGAATGAGCAAGGTGCGGGAGCAAATTCGTCAGCTCGGCAGAGCGAGGCAGATGTAAGTCTCTTCCCGTTTCTTATTCAGTTGATCACGAAACAAACCATGCTTCCAAGAAGACCCCCGTCCCCCCGCCTCCGGATACAGCGAAAGGGAAGCAAAAAGAATCCGACCCTCCCCCACCTTCACCAAACTCCGAATCTATTCCAGCTCCCACTGGGCGTCAAGCAGGGAAACGACGCCAGGGCGGTTCAAACATGTTCAAACAAGTATTCACGCGCAAGCACAGAGATGGGTGCTCCCCTGAAGAGCGAGCGCGCTCTGCTATTCCCCCGGTCCGGTCGAGTACATCGAGCAGAACAGGTACTCCTCGACGAAACTTCATTGCTTATGGGAGAATGAGGAACGTAAGTCCCGATGTGCGGACGACATGTGTTGCCGCTCATACTTTTGTCTATAGCTGATTGCCATCGCTCCAAGCAGCCGCAAGATCCTACGCAACAAGGAGGGATTGACGGAAGACGAATTCTATGCTCTGAAGGAGAAAAGGAAGAAAGAAAGAATAGAAGCCCGGCAGCAGCAACTTCTGGGGCAGCCTGGGCCATCTACAGCAACGCACGTCAACGGGCCAAGCGCGTCAGGGGGATCCGTCGTCGATGATGGTAGCAGCAGCAGCAGCTCGTCGTCGTCGAGCTCGTCTGGTTCGTGGGAGGTATACCGGACGGGAATGGATGCCGTGTGTCATTGGATCTGTTTCGAGTGCTGTTGATGACGGTTGCATACCGAAATTAGATGAGTGTTTTCAGGTTGTATCGTGATGGTTGCGTATTTATGTATTTCTTTGACAGGTGTTCATGCTATGCTTTCTGTCATCATACCGACGTGCGTGTTGCGGGGAGTGCTTGTCTTGAACCCTTGAACCCTTTTCCATTTTTCAACCTTCTACTTCTACGACATGATATCCTCTCGTCCAGTTGTATTTATTTCATGGAAGTGACCTGTATTCCCAACCAGTCCCCTGAAAGCAACTGCGGCGCACTCTCACAACTCTTTCCCTTCCTGTGGATAAGCGACTCATGGGCCCCCCTGGCATCGTTGGCGGTTCCCTGCTCCGCTAACTTGCAGTACCTTTGCTATCCTTCTCAGCATATACACCAGAACATGAACCGGTCGTGTTCATATTGTCGAGTGTGGAAGTTGCGCAACAAGTTGTGATACTGCAACTGTCATGAATCACACAACTTGGCCCAAGTAATGAAAACGGGCGACCTCAGTATAATATGGAATTTTCGCGAGGCATAGTCACCTGGGTGGAGATATGTATAATAGTGTGATGAAAAGCATGCAAAGACTCAGGAACCCGTGTTTTTATGCCTCCGTCACCTCCTGCAGACGACCAACAGTCGCGGTGCTACGTTCATGCTTCAGGGCTTCTGAATCAGACCTTACTCGGACGTCCTGCCAGTGAGTCATAAATATAATCCATAATGCATGTGTTTTTTTCCACCTGGTTGTGCAAGAGACAAGTACTGTAACACTATTCAGATATAGCAAAAAGTTCAGATTGCGGCGCGAGACCCCTGTGACACCATGCAACAGGCTTCGATTTCCTCCGAGTCCTCTGTGACGGTCTACTAGAAGCTACGCTGCTACAGACTACCCAACACCACCAACTTACACTACAGCTAATGCCTAACAGTCACCCGGATCGCTTATCGCTACTCAACAACCTTGCTTCTGTGCTGTTGATGCGATTTAAACACCAAGGTGATGAGGAGAGTCAAGATGTTGACGAGGCAATCCAGCACTTCCGAGATGCGCTGCAGCTGACGCCTGAGAGCCACCCACTACACCCATCTTCACTCAACAACCTTGCTTCTGCACTGTCAGTGCGATTTGAGCAGCAAGGTGACGGGAAAGACCTCGACGAGGCAATCCAGCACTTACGAGCTGCGCTGCAGCTGATGCCCGAGGGCCACCCACTACGCTCATCTTCGCTCAACAACCTTGCTTCTGCACTGTCGGTGCGATTTTCGCAGCGAGGTGACGGGAGGGACCTCGACGAGGCAATCGAGCACCATCGAGTTGCACTGCAGCTGAGGTCCTCGGGTCACCCCGATCGCCCATCTTCGCTCAACAACCTTGCTTCTGCACTGTCAGTGCGATTTTTGCAGCGAGGTGACGGGAATGACCTCGACGAGGCAATCAAGCACTGTCGAGTTGCGCTGCAGCTGAGGCCCGAGGGCCACCCCGTTCGCCCATTTTCGCTCAACAACCTTGCTTCTGCACTGTTAGTGCGATTTTCGCAGCGAGGTGACGGGAATGACCTCGACGAGGCAATCAAGCACTATCGAGTTGCACTGCAGCTGAAGCCCTCGGGTCACCCCGATCGCCCATCTTCACTCATCAACCTTGCTTCTGCACTGTCAGTGCGATTTGAGCAGCGAGGTGACGGGAAAGACCTCGACGAGGCAATCCAGCTCAGCTCCATTGTGGCTGAACAATCTCTTGTTCACCCAATCCACCTGCGTGCTCGTGGAATTCTCGCCAAAACTCAGCTTGCCCTCTGGCGAAGTCAGCATACCATGCAGGACCTGGACCATGCCATGGACCATTACAGGGTGGCTGCCCAGTGTGCACCTGCTGGCCTGCTACGACGTCTGGAATCCAGCCTACAATGGGTTAAAGACGCAGAAGAATATCAACACCCTTCCGCTTTAGATGCTTATGCACAGTCATTGCAGCTGCTAGACTCTCACATCTCCCTAACATCATCAGTCTCATCGCGCCATCAGGCGAGGAAACATTTTCCACACGATCTCTCCGTCAATGCTGCATCATGCGCCCTTCGTCAGGGCGATGTTTGCCATGCTGTGGAACTCTTGGAGCAGGGCCGGGCTCTGCACTGGACCCAAATTGCCCGCTTCCGCACTCTACTTGATGATCTCCGCTCCCGCGATCCACGCGCGGAGGTGTTGGTCAAGCGATTTCGGGATCTCAGTGCTATGCTCGACAGACCAGCTCAAACATCATTCGACAAAGGCCGTTCCATCCCCACGGTCGAGGCCGAAGCGCAGCGATACAGAGATCTAGTCGAGGAATGGAACAAGGTCGTCGAGGAAATCAGGACCTTCGAGGGCTTTTCTCGTTTCCTCTTACCACCGTTGTTCGCAGACCTTCGTGAAGCAGCTCGCGAAGGGCCCGTCGTCATCCTGATTGCGAGCAAGTTTTCTTGTGATGCCATCATTTTGTTGCATATGCAATCACCGGTCCATCTTCGACTGCAGATCACCTCGGAAGAGATACGTGACCTTGTTCGCCGTTGTTTCCGGCACATTCGCCCTGACCCTGGGGAATACGATACATTTGAGGAAATCATGCGCGAATTGTGGAAGAAGGTGATCCACCCAGTCGTACGTGAATTGAAAAGATATGCGCGGAAGGACTCTCGAATATGGTGGTGTCCCACGTCACTTTTCACTGCCCTTCCACTGCACTCCGCAGGTGAATACGAACGTGGCAGTCAAGTGCTGTCAAAGTTCTTCGTCTCATCATATACCCTATCACTCCTTGCATTGATCAAGGCTCGTACGTATACGAAGACGACCTCAGGTATAAAATTTGCTGCCATTGGCCAAGCCGCACCGGACGCATCGTTCACAGCATTGAAGCCACTCGATTTCGTTGACTCGGAGCTAGATCAGATCGAAAAGCTTCTTCCTAAGCCCCCTGTTTTGTTTACAAAGCTCACGAGTTCCGAGTCGACGAAACAACAAGCACTCCGTACGCTGCAAGATCACCAATGGTTCCACCTATCCTGCCATGGCGGACAAGATCTCAGCAAGCCATTTAAATCTCACTTCATGATGCGCGACGGCCCAATTTCGCTCCTCGACATCATCAATACTGACATATCCGGTCACGAATTTGCGTTCCTCTCCATCAGCGAGACTGCTAGGGGTGATCCATCTGCTCCAGATGAAGTTATTCACCTGGCAGCAGGACTGCAGTTCATGGGTGCGAAGAGCGTGATTGGGACGCTGTGGAGTGTCCTTGATAATGTGACGTATGATCTTGTGTCGGCCTTCTACAAGGAGTTCTGCAAGGACGGCACCATGGACTGTACTATGGCTGCTCGAGCGTTGCATAAGGCTGTCGCAACACTAGCTAAGGACAAGGTGCCCCTGGAAGCGCGAGCGATGTTCATTCATATCGGGATATAACTTCTGATTGTGAGTCGAGAGTGCTATCGCTCCACCAATTCGCACCGCTGACGCCCCTTTAGTGCGACTGGCAGGATTTGTGTAACAGTTTACTCATTTTGTATGTTACTGATTTACCAATTTTATAACATTTCACTTCCTCTCCAGTTCTCTCCTCGCCTGACCCCTAGCGCAGCAGATCGAATGAATTCAGTACACACAGCTGGCCAGGGTATAGCGCTGTCGATACCCACTGAGCTCATCTGCCAGGTTTGTGAGAAGAGTATCGGACGGGAACAAATGCATTCTGACATTGGATTTGATCCGAGTGCTGTCGGCGAAGGGTACGTATCGACTTGAGGTGAACGTTTGCAGTTGTGTCGGGACAGTTTTGTACTTAGGAACTTCGTTCACAGGTGTTGGCCTGTTTTTTTGTCTTCGTACCCACGTCCGCGCTGTGGTTTGTCCAACAACGCCCCCCGACAACCCCTGCGATAGTTCGAACACTTTATTGCTGTATTTCTATGACACGATACCCCAAGCGATACCCTCACTGTCAGTTATATTTGTATATGAGAGACATGTACTGACATGTATCGATATTCGTCGCCCCAACCAATCCAGTCTAAATTGCAATCCAGACCTGTTCCCTTCGGGTCCAGGAATACCCCATCTTCCTCTGGGTAAGTAAGTGATTAGCGAATCTCTTCCCTCTTGAATTTCATGCGGTTCTTTCCTCCCACAGCAGACCACTTGAACTGGTCGCGTTCATATTGCCTAGCGTTGGAAGTTAAGCGACGATATCTGATATGGTTGACAGCACCATAGCCCACGCAGCCAAGTGACGGAAACGCGTGACTCTCCAATTGTTCATACAGTATAGGTTTGGCTTTTGACATGAGGCATAGTCATTCGGGTGGAGATATGTATAACAACGTAATGAAAAACATGCAAAGAAAGAACCCATGTATTTTATGCCTCTGTCAACTCCCGCAGACGACGAACAGTGCTATGCCACAATGTGAGGCTCAGCACTGGCATCCAAAGACATAGGCACCAAGTTGCTTACCTCCGTACGGTAGCAGCAGCGGTCGTCGATACAGTCCATGCACCGCCAGCAATAGTCTTTTTGCACGAACGGCAACTCCAGATGCCGACTGCTTGACGCTTGACGGAGTCCTGTACATTGGAGGATCAATACCTCCCAAGGTAGGGGGAGGGGAATGGTGTGACTACTTGCCTTGCCGCAGAACGTGCAAGTGTAACGAGCGTGTTGTGTTATTTCCATCTGTACAGATATGTTCGATCACCGAGATCTCCTAGGGCCTTGTGAAGGAAAACTCACCTTTTTCACCTGCTTTCGCAGGGAGGCACCATAACGCTGTATATTTCCCCGTCAATAATTAGCCAGCAGCTCGAGGATTTACGATTTCGGGGATCAATGGGGATGGTACGCACAGTACCGTACTTTCCGGTAACACCGACTTTGCGAGTACGTTTGGTCTGCGGGTAGTCGTCAGCTGTGAATCCAGGGATTAGGAGGCTGATGGACTAACCATCTTGAAGAGTTTTTGGTCTTGAGGAGTCAAGTGCTGCTGCCGTTCACCGTTCGCCAATATCTGGTGGTAATACTGTGTGGCATGAGCGGAAATCTCCGGTGAACTATACAGGAGTAGATCAGCCACAGTGATGAGTCAGCATGCTAGGCTGTTTTGGCATGTCCCGAAATGTAAAGTAGCCCCTGTTCTGCCACTCCCGTGCGTTCCAGTACTTTGTCCTTATTTCCTTCCAACGCACGTCGACCCGCGTCAATGAACTCACTCGCATGATCCTGCGCTGGAGCTTCTCAGACCGCCCAACGAATGAGCGAATCAAGAGGTCTTAACTACAAAATTTGCTCCTCGCCTTGAGTCTGCTCTTCGCGCTGTGATACAGACGTTTTATTCGAATACATTTTACGATGGAAAAGTGCGACACGATGGGATGCTACATGGATGATCGATGTGGAACAACACTATACGAGACCGGAGGAGAAAACTTGAGCGGGAAAGAAGACATGTGAACGCGATTGGAATTCGAGTGCTTGCATGAGCTTGAAATGCTCTAAAACTGCTCCGAAAGAGGGTACGGATAGGTTGAGAAAGAAGATGTGTCAGAGTACCCGGTCTGTGTGTCGTGCGCCTGTGCGTGCTTGGGTTCCGTATTCCATTGGCCCGACTTGAGGATCCACGAGGCTTGACGGCGTCTCTTGATAGCGGACCTACGCGTATAATACCGAACGGTGAAGAAAACAATCTGGTATCGGGTTGCCATTCAGAATCAGTGAGCCCGTAGGGCGAAGAGGAAGCCAAACCGATAGGATGATACACAATCCCGCCGCACCTAGGATGAATGCGACGATGACGGTCGTAGACTTGTGATGGTCTGAGGGGATCGTCGTTTGGCTCGCATTGGTAGTAGGGATCAATGAGTCGACGACAGGGGTGCGGTTCAACGGCG
Organism: Hydnomerulius pinastri MD-312; assembly: GCA_000827185.1. NCBI lineage: Eukaryota > Fungi > Basidiomycota > Agaricomycetes > Boletales > Leucogyrophana > Leucogyrophana pinastri. Next base: position 215,123 of record KN839844.1, on the reverse strand, counting down.
GGATCGCGCCCACCGGACTGATCACCATTCAGAATCATGCACGTACATTGACTGCGATACGCGTACTCTATATCTTGCACGTAGGCCTCCGAGTGCTGTGGGGTATCTGTTGCGGGCGATGTGAGTGTGGTGTTGGACGGGCGCAGAGATATGCTTTGTCCCATCGCAGCAGTACCTTCCCGGGAACCATTCTGAGCGACACTTGGCACACCGGCCAGAAACAGAACGAGAAAGACGGCCAAAGCAAGAGACATCCTGAAGAACGCTGGCTCGACCGAAAACTAAACTTTGAGGTTGTGGGAAGAGACACGACGCGACTCCTAAAGCTGCGCTTTCCAAAGGTTGGACGCGTCGCATCACGTGATCGTGATTTTCAAGGTAATTAGGCAAATAAGCTGCGCTGGACGCATACATATGAACATATTATGAAGGAAGCGAGGAATGGGTACCAATACTACGGGTATTAGCAATATTAGACGCGAAGTAGATGGATGTAACCGGTTACTTGGTCTTCTTCTGCTCTGTCGCCGCCACGCCAACCTGTACGAGCTTAACGATCCGCAGCGCCATATCCACGGTCATGAACAAAGGCAGCAAGAAGAAAGGTATGTAGCTTGAGAGCAACATGAGGCGCTGTGATGATGTGATGGATTGGATGCCTGCTGCAATTGTTTGCGCGCTTGTTATGGGGGTAGCGAGTAAGACGGCCAAACAAGGTAACGTAGTGGTTGCGGTGGATGCTGCGTACACGAGCATCAGGACATAGATGGAACGGGAGTCTACAGAGTCTATCAGTATCACAGTCCTTTAGGTAAGGAATGTTGGAGTTTCATTACCTTTCCAAAGTCCTCGCATTCCGAGCACAAAGACAGGTATTTGAAAGCATCTAAGGTCACTATAAGTTGAGACTTACAGAGACGTTTACGACTGCTACTTACGCTTCTACTGCGAGGAAAGACTTGAACCAGACAAACTGGCTACTATCACCGGCGTAACCCATAGCACCGTTAATGAGTGGATCGGCGGAGAATTCGGTGTACAGCTTAGGAAGCGTGCTAATGAAGCCTGGTATAAGCCATGACGGGTATAGTGCTTGACAATCAAGCAATAGAGATGCAGGTAGATGAATCTGCGGTAGGTAATGGTAAACCTACGAGCAACGCCAGCTCAACGAGAAAGGTAAACACGCACCAAGAAAAATGTGAAGTATATTAGGTCCAAAGGACGAGAGGTCAGCGGGGTTCTTGGCATATTTTTAGCAGCTGTGAATCCTTCCCAAGCTTTAAGAGTATTTCTAGTGTCGAACTGATGAACGTTCAAGTCGGAGACCAAGTAGTTGGCCAAGGCGCGTCGGGATGCAGGCGTTCAACGATCGCCTCCAAATAAGGAAACTAGTAATGATTGACGGCAGCTCGGCGCAAGTTCACTCATCCATGCTTCGATATCCTCACACCAGACTCTTCAGCGATCCGATACGCTCTGTGGTCCTATCTGGGCCCCATATCCAAGTTTTGGATACAAAGTATGTACCTCTCCTATGCCTCTGTGACTTAGTGAATAACGAAACAGCAAGAACTGGCGCTGTACTTCACACCACAGCGACTTCCGATGGGCAGGACAGAGATGCAATTATCAAGTCCGGACCTATTCATTGCTCCGCAATAAGTCACGAAGGAAACTATCTCGCAACTACCGGAGATGATAAACGGCTGAAAATATGGGATCTTGAGTCGTTAGGTCTACTGAGCGTACGGTATGTACTTGGTTAATGATCAGAAATATACATCGTGACGGTGTTGGTTTAGAGAACTTCCAAAGAAGCCCACTTCCATCCAATTCTCCAAGTGTAATGATGTGATTGTGGCCGATAAATTTGGTGATGTCTTCCGGTAGGTGACCCCATTCAGTCCTTGTATCAACACAGTTTATCGACCTGCATCCAAGATATCCGCTCCACCCCACCGAAGAGCCAGTCACGGAAAAGAAGACGAGCGACGGACTCGCTTCTCACGAGAACCCCTCCGGAGGAGAACTTGTCCTCGGTCACGCATCGCTACTGACAAGTTCTCTGGTCACGCCTGACGAGCAGTTTATCATAACCGCTGATCGAGACGAGCACATCCGCGTGAGCTGGTATCCTCAAGGATATACCATCGAGAGTTATTGCTTGGGTCACGAAAAGTGCGTGTGTTATCTACTCTTTTCTTCGTCTTGACATGCTAAAATTTTCCTGGGACTCCAAGATATGTCTCTGCCATCCACCTTCTGTCGTTTGCGCCTGCGAGCTTGATATCCGGTGGAGGTGATCGTGAGTTAAAAGTATGGGACTGGATGACGGGCCGACTTCAGCAAAATATCAGCGTTTTTGCTGCCGTCGAGCCTTTTATCAAGGTCAAAGCGCAGAAAAGAAAGCTCGGCTCACAGGAGGACGGGAATGAGGATGCAGAAGCACCAAAGGGAAAAGGTCGAAGAAGAAACAAAGGGAAGGGCAAGCAAAACACTGCTGCCGGCAATGAGGCGGAGGGTTTGAGCCTCGCTCAATCCACTGAGGGCTCGAATCAACCCACGGATTCGACGGAGACGGTGTTTGTTGTCTGCAAAATAAGCTCGTTTGTCTCAGGAGACCAAAACCACGTCGTTTTTAGCGCGGTTGGGTATGCACTGATAATTATCGTCGATATGTTTACGCTTACCACTGACCTCGTCAAATCACAGAGCCACGGCCATATTCGATTTCATCCTGGGAGCAAACGAGGACCAGCCAGAGATCTGCCACTTCGACTTTGGGAAACCTGTCCTTGACTTTACCATGCACGAGGATGGATCTATTTGGTCTTTGCTTGACGTTGATTACCCTGAGGAAGATGGTGTCACCGCTAAGAGCGAAAGCAAAGTAGTTCGAGTGATACGGTGGACGACTGATCAAGTAAGACTCTCACTACCTGACCGTCGAGATAATGACTGACCTCAGCTTTACAAGTTCGTTGAAGCAGGTGGATCACCCCTCCTTGATTCCCTTAACTCAGTGTGCTTGCTTCCCGGTTCGCGATGTTCTTCTCAAGCGCCTACTGGAATTGACATCATCGTATACAGCGACGGCGGATGATCTCAAAACTCTGGATCTTTACTCTGACCTTACATCTCTCCCTAAGAGTGTCGAGGTCGAGGCCGAAAGTCGAGCACGTGAACAATCGGAACGATTGCCTGAGGGTCTTGAGGAAGACGGTGGATCGACAACAGCCAACGACAAAGGCTTGACAAAACGAACGTTGGGACGGCTAAAGCACAAACGTGCCTTGGAGAGGTTGCAACAAAGGGAGATGGAAGGCGCGGAATCACCCGGACCCGAGAGCAAGAGGGCCAAAGCGGAGGTGGAGGGTGAAGACAATATCGAGAACACAAAAATGGATCTGACATGAGCGGGATCGTTTAACAACATTGTACGGGTAATGGGGGAAAGTAAGTGGGTGATTACAGCATGTGGATATACGTTGGCCACTGTATCGCAGACGCCGCTGTAGGGTACGAAAATGATAACAAAAGTGCGTACAACCAAACGCGCCCGCCTCAGAGGCCGTACCATCTTTAAGGCGGCCGAGCTCGAGAACCACCCTGTGATGGTTGTAAGAACTAAGGCAGTTTAACAACTCCTGGTTGAGCCCGTTACGAGACTAAGATAGTGTGAGTGCAAACAGATGAGGGAGGCGAAGAAACACATACTTGCACCCTCCGGCCATGCTTCCCATTTATAGACCAACTTCAGTGCCTTCGCTGGACTGAAAAGGGTGTGTATTCGTCCTCCCTGCCTCACTTCAACAACAGTAAAAGGCGGCTGAAGAGGATCGCCTGGGGTGCCTTGACAATTCTTGACGATGTTTTCCCAGATCGGCCAGTCCATGTAAGGCTCCGAGTATTCTGATATGTGGCGAAGCTGAGCATTGTGGGATAGGTCGACATATCCATCTCGAGTACAAGCTTGTCAAGGTGCCGCGGGTGCCGAAATCGCGCAACAGTATACTGTTCCAGGATGTCATCGACGAGAGCGTCGCGCTCGAATCGCTCGAGCGATGCGATGAGCGTAAGATTCCCTCTGATAATATCCGAGTCGGGAGCTTGGCGCTCTTCATAGGCGAAAAAATGGGTCAGCGGGTGTTCCAAACTTCCAATCGATAGCTGTGCGTTGTACATACCAGAACTGCACCTGAGAATGCGGCAACCTATATCATGACCATTCGCCCAAGCTTTACGTTGGCAATGCTCTGAGCAGTAGGTGCTATCGTGAGCGGTGTGTATTGAGATCATGATGCGGATTCTGGTCTGGCGAGGGCACAGCAACTTCTCTCCATGAGTAACCACAGGTAGTTTTTGCATCAAATCGATGCTTTGAGGCAGAATATAGCAGTACACTAGAAGATATGCGGAAATTATGCAACAGCCAGCGCATCGCCAAGTGCGACGCTCAGATTCTGAGGTCATACACTGAGAGGGGAAAAAGAGAGAGCACCACCTCGGATCGTGAAAATGACTGATAGGTCAGTCACACACACCCCGGAACAAGACACAACGCGGTTAGCAAAATATAGGACAGCCCTAAATGTTGTGCGAAATGTCAAGGCTGAATTTTGAGTTTAGATTGACGTTTGTGCAGCGGCGGAACTTGAAGTCTTGTCGAGGGTCTGCACGTCCGCGGAAACTTCAAATATGTGCGAACGCTCCGGCGGGTCCCAAATGTTGGTTAAAACAATAAGTATCGGCGCCGAGAGAACGTGTGCACAGATTTCAAGTTTAGTCTTCACGTGCGTGCCTTGGCGAAACATCAAGTTTCGGCGTCGTCTGAACGACGGTTTGAACTTCAACTGTTGACGAACAATTGGACCGAGTTCTCTTTTTGAAGTTTAGACAGCGGGATAAATGTGAGGTAAGATAACAAGTTCTATTCGCGGACAAAACTAATCGCCCGAAGATCGCCCGGTGATCGTGCACCCATTGCACGATCAGCGTCCATCCCTCGCACATTCCATCTCCGGGCTCCCAATTAATCAAGTCCTCCCCGACTTGGACGAAGGAGCAACACCCACCCCGCCCCGTCGACTTGCTCTATCTCGCGCCTGGTCCCTGAATTGAATAAAGCTTTACTGCAGGAAGTACAGTCTACTGCTACTCGTTGGTATATTACGTTACATTGGGCAATACCATACTACAATCACTACGAGTGATGACGATATACCGAAGGCTTCGTTTTCAAGCCGCTACGACTTTCATCCACCGGAAAGTCTCACGGGAGACCTCCAGCGACTCCATCTGGCGTTCAGTGAGTTGTGCGATCCAAGCTCCGTCATACATTGCGAGGGGCAAGCCTTTGACGACAGCCCTTGAGGATGTTGGATTGTCGGGTCCACGTCTCCTAGTGAGGGGTCTCGAACCCTGTGGAGAAAAAATGTCGACGTCGAGAACGCGCTGAAGATCCACGATCTCTAGCTCCCGATCTATATTCCTCCGCCACTCTATGTTCTTAACGCGTAGGATGCTCTCCACCCTGTTCTCCACCCCGCTCTCTTCGGAGCTCATGCCGTGCTCGCCTAGAGTCTTGATGAGGCTCTGGAGCCACTTCCAGCTGGGTAGATCGTCTTCCGGAACTTCGGACTTGAGTGCGACAACGTGGTCCAGGACTACAATCCTGCGATGATATTTCTAGGTGCCGGGACCAGAGTCAGTGAAGGACCAAGATGTAACTCAGCCCACAGGCTTACGTTTCGGCGACGAGTGGCCTGTCTACTCTCTTTCCCTGCTTGAGTCCTTTCTTCAATCAATCGGGTTTCAATTTGGACTGGTGTTTCGAGTGAACCCCGGGTGGTGAGCTTGGGTTGGGCGTTCCTCCATGTCGTTCGCAGCCGCTTGTAGCGTTCCTTCAGCAACTCCCTGATGTAGTTGTCCGTTTTTTTCACCGCCCAGTTTTTCTCTTCGCAGCGCTCCTGAAGCTCCTGAAGAAGGAGCTCGAGAATAGGAGCGTTCCACAGCGACGAATGATTGTGAGCAAGATCGAATGCAAGACTATTCCAGTCGGGCCCAGGGCCATCCTCATACTCATAAGCGTGTACGTCCTCCGCTGTGGCTGGTTCATGTGTGATGAAGTCGATGTCCTGCGAGATGCCGAGCTTCTCCTTGAAGAGGCGCCGAACTTCGCCCTAGCAGTATATGTCAGCAGGTCGTCAATCAAAATAGCTCAACCACATACCAAGATGAAGTCCCTATGATGGCTAGGTTCCGTC
>KN839844.1:179136-194509 GCA_000827185.1 Hydnomerulius pinastri MD-312 | reverse complement strand
CTGAGTCCAGTCGTCAAAGAATAGCCACCAATCCTGGTGAGTACATAGATCAGGATGGTCGGAGCATGGGCACAGACGAATGAAATCAATTTGATTATCGCATGACCAACAGCGCAATCTCAAGGTCCAGAGAAAACTTCCAGAATTCGACTTTAGCTGAGAGTTTGCTGCCCAGGTTCGGAAAGCTGACCTGCAAGTACTATTACGCGCGTTGCTGTGAGGTCCTTTAATTCTTGTCTACTGAGCCCTTGATTTTTTGTCGCTGTCGACGTTATGTCGTTTGAGCATGACCAATGTTTCCGAGGTATGATGTCGATCTCTGCCTTCCGTGCCGAGGATGCTAACTGCGCGCTGTGACGGTCATCAGGTCACTTTTGAGCCTGTTTTGCCTGCGCAAACCTAAAGGTTGGTTACACCCCATGTCTCCTTCCCTATAACCTTATATTTACTTGCCTCTTTGTATAGCCCGTTCGAACAAGCTTGAGCTGCATATTGTCAAGTTTGCTCTTCCGTATGAGCTCATCGAGGCCATACTTAAGCAGGCGTGGTCCACTACTCGCAGCTCGAGCAGATGGCAGTTCTACTGCACCGTGTCCATGGTGTCTCGACTTTGGAACACCATCATGCTTGACGTCGCCTTGCATCACGTTTTCATAGAATCAAAGTTAGACTACATCGCATACCACAGCGTCATCTCCCGCTACCTTGCAAAGCAGGGTTCCCAACTAGGGGATCCAGCCCATGCCGCTCTCTCAAAGCGTAACCTAGTTTCTATCGCGTTAGATACTGTGGACAAGCCCTTCGAGATACCCGATGTTTCTAGCCTTGTACCGGACGTGCATTTCATGGCTCTTGCTATTCTCACAGACAGAAGATCCAATTTCAATCTCATCCTTCCCTATCTTCTTATGGACAGACCTTCTCTTACCCATCTTCGCCTCTGCTGGCCCCCGCTTGGTCGGTCCTTCTCCTGCACGATGACGCAGGTAGTCATCACTTCCGTCACTCACCTGCATGTAGCCAGACACCCCTATGCATCCCTTAACGCTATCCTTGCACTCTTTCCCAACGTCACACACCTCCGTTTGGGCACTCCATGCTTCCTCAAAGACCTCGTTCCATATATGACCGCAGTTCGGTCTCTTATACTCGACGCACCACCCAATTTCAGCATACACTCTCCTACTCGTAGCTCGAGAGTGCCCTTCTTCCCGAGCTCTGTTCCCCTGTGGAACATCTCCGCAGCACTCGAAAATGGTCTTATGCAAGCCAACCGCCGCGCTCCACGGAAGATCATCCTCAATGCAGGAATGGCGGATTCTGAACAGACAATTGCAGAACTTACTCAGAGTTGCCAGCAGTGCGGCATTCAACTGGAGTGTCGGCGGATATACCCTCCTTCTTGGCAACCATCCAGTGTGGAGCCATGTCGATGGGACTACGGCGCTTGGTCATGAATCATACTCGCTCCGGGGGTCCGAGTACTCATGGGGCTAGTATTGTAAAGATGGGCAATTGTAATGCATATCCAAGCACGGAAACCCTTCTTCTACTGCGATCAAAATCGAAGCCCCCTGCGGTACTTGATGAACGCCACCAGGTTATCTCGCACCTCCTCTCCCCTTAACTTCAAATCGCGCTCCTTCCGTCGATCAATTGCCCGCACGGCCTTTCTCACTCCATCGACGCTCTCCATGAGGCGCTCGTTGAACTTGCCGTTCCTGAAATTGACATCATACGGAAGTCTTTCATCCGAATATATGTCGATGAGAGCGGAAAGGGCCTGGATGGTAGGTTCGGTGCCCTTTGTTGATGGTGCGGTGGCCGTTGGCAGGACAGATAGGAGATAGGACGCTATGACCTGTTCGGACAGTATGGCTATGTCACTGGACTCTATCTAGGACCGGATAGGATAAATCACTTACTCGATTCGCATCTATAGAGTCTGGGTGCTGAGCCAGGCACTCTAATGTACCTATACATTTTACTCGAACCTGAGCATCCGTACTCGAATCACAGATGTTAATCAATATTTGGACCTGCTCCTCATTGGGGACCTGATGGGACAGATGAGAATCAAAAAATGTATGAGGTACCGGCGTCGGAGTCCCTTACCAATTTGCCTTTCCAGATGTTCCCAATACCCCAGAGCACTCCGACAGCGATTTCCCAGATTTCTTGCTTGCGTTCCTGGCCTCGAGCTATGTCCAAACCAACCTTTGACAGTGATGCCCAAATTTCGGCCCAGACCGCACGGCCAGCATCTTCATTTGCAGCAAGCTCCGCACTCGGCGAGGTAGAGAGAGAAAGGAAGATGTTATTCAGACACTCGAAGGCGCTGATGTGGATGGCACTTAGAGCGGACGTTGTTGGCGGATGGGCTGACGGGCTCGATGGGGGAGGGAAAGAAAGCGATGTCGGTCGTATGAGCGCTAAGAGGGGCTGAACTAGGGCTGGGAGTAGAGCCACGGAAGAAGACTTGGCATTTGTTGGCGGAGGGACAGCATCATCAAGAGCCATGTCATCCTCATTTGTATCATCATCCATGTCAGTATTCTCGTCTGTGAAACTCAGTGAACTGCAGTGCAGCAAATTCTGAAATACATTACCTTCTAGCTCGTCGTCGTCATCATTATCGTCGTTTGCTGTGTCTATGACAGGGTCTGGCAGGGTAGCGCATGTCCCTGTCAGGATCTCGAGCGCGAGCTGCACAGTCCTCAGCCTGTCCTCCAGGCGTTCGAGATCTAGTTGAGTCGGTGATTTATGATCCGACTTTGGCGTATTTTTCAAGGACAGTTTCTCGATTTCTGGTGGATCGTTTTCCTTTGCAGAGTGATGAATAACATCTCTCGAAACGCATCTTACATCAGTCTCACCTGTCGGGTTACGAGTTCTTGTACCTGCTGCGCAGCCTCGTCCAAGGACACAGAAGAGATAACTGGCTGAAGAAGGGGTAGTACAAAGTCCTTGTTTACATCGAGCGTGGAGGCGGCGCTATGTGGCGGCGGCGGCGACACATTTCCCGTAATTCCTAAATAATTAGATCAAACCAGATTCTTCTCTACGTGGAAAAGGCCTTACCACAACACAGGACCTTGAGCATCGCAAAGCGGTCTTTTGATACATCTTTACCTTTGCCATTTTGGGCGAGCTCGTCGCTTCGGACGATTTCCAAGAGGCAAGAATTATATGCAGCGTTCGAACGCACTTCGTCTATTGCAGCCTGATTATCATCAGTGAGAACGTATAGACTCTGTGCTGCAAGGGAAGCCATCGTCATTTAAATAATAACAGACAAAATGGCGGTCGCATTACCTGCTGCGGTCACAGTAGAAATTGGCAGTTTGTCCCGTGATGCTAGGAAGGACATGAGGAAAGGTATGAGATTGATCTGGTTGATGGCGCTGAGAGCCTTATTCGAAGTCTCTCTGATCGTCCCGAATTAAGGAAGGAGGGGGACTGAGCTCTGAGGTACTCACGACAGACACCAGAGAATGGTGATGACATTATCAGCAAATTCGTATACTACTTTTTGCGCGTTTTCAGGGGCAGTCTTCGGTGACTCGAGGAACTGCGAAAGTGCTGTGGATATCTTCAAATGGCAAAGATGAGATCAGCAGCGCAAAGAACGGATAACGTACATACTTTTGGAACAAAAGCCGTCAAGGGTGCTAATATATTTTTGTTGTACATCTCGGCGCAAATATCATATCCGCCATCGATGCACAGATTTCTGTAGGCAACGTCAGCGACCAGCCCGAAGCAGTCCTAGACATGACAGACCGTAGAGCACCGGCAGCCTCAATCCACACTTCCTCCTCGCTGTCCGATAGTCGCGTGATCAGCGATCCTACTACATTTTTGCCTTGAAGCAGTCTCCGGGTAGATGGATCATTTTGGATGAGGTTGGACACTGCAACGCAAGCCCATTTGCGCTCAGCACCGTCAGGGCTTTCCATCTAGGTCTCGGTAGTCCATTAGCAGGAATCCTTCAAGGACACGTCACGTACCTTTTGTATGATAGGCATAATGGCCTCTTTTTTGGTCGACGAGGACTCGGCAGACTCGAGACCTTTGGGTAGATGCGAGTCGGGGACTCGCATCGGATTGTGTCTGCGCATCGACCGTTTCTTCTGTGATTTGCCCATGGCTCAGATACTTTGAGTAGTAGCCAAGTTTTCCTGCGATCGTGCTTGCGGGCCAAACAGATATGCGTCCGTTCAGTGACTTCACTGGCAGACCTCGATACCAGATCCCCGATCAAGAAATTCACAGATCACAAAAGTTTGCCACGTGCCACCGACCTCCAAGCCAATCTCACCCATGGAAGGTAGTTCACAAGCCTAAACTCGTCAAACTCAAATGCAAAACGCATCTCGCATCCAAAGAGGCTACAGGTCATATTATTGCAGATCAACCCAAAGCAGCTAGCGATGTGTGCAGAGGTCCGTTAGTCCGCGACCAAATGAGAGAATTAACTACATGTTTACAGTAAGCTACTTGTACATGACCGCTTAAATACACGTCCTATATGAAAGCAGACCCCACCCAAACATGAAGTAGTTCAGGGACGGTATAGCGGAAGTATGCCATCCCCAGAGGCAGACCCTCGCATGGCAGGAAGGGAAGCGATGGACGTGGAAGATGCGGACATGGACATGGGTGGTCGAATTGAAGTAGCAGAAGCGGAATCTGTGTCTTCTCGGGCGGGGACCCCGAAAGTGTAAGAAGTCCTGCTTTCCCAATCTTGGAAAACATTGTCTTGGTCTTCCAACGAAGGCGCGGAAGGCTCCAGATCCAGGTCGCTGATGGGAGGTGCGCTTGGAGAAGCTTCGAATGGAGGTGCTGATGGCCCAACATCAGCGCCTAGCGCCGAGATGTCATCCTCTCCATAGGAGAAAGGGTTCCCATCGAAATATCCAGAGGGGACATCCGCTTTGGAGGGAAGCGGTGGGAAAGAGGGCGGCAGATCGAAATCGTGGAACGGCAAGGGCCCCGGTCTGGGGACGGCGCCCAGTTCAACATCGAAGTCGTCGATTTCATCCGGTACCTCGTGCCATTCCGGTGCCGAAACCTCCTGCACGGCACTTCTACTTCCTCCTGTTTCTGCCTCCGGTGGAGAGCTCGCCATCTCATGGATCTGAGCAAGCCTTGATTTGTCGTCTGTAGCGACGTGCCCGGTAGACGGGGGCACATATGGTATAGGTTCATCTTCTGCATTGGAAGGATAGCTATCTTGCTCGAAAAGGAGCGTACCGGGTCGCGATCTTGTAGAATTCGAATCAGAAGGTACGTGGGAACGAGGATGCCTCTGCATGACCGGCGACCTGTACGCTGGTGGCAAGGAAGCGCGAGGGGGAGTGGTTGGATTTGGTAAGATAGGGGATTGTTCGGTGATGGTAGGCGTATTGTCGTTGTCAGACAATGTGGACCTGAAAGGACGTGCGGCCTCCTCGGATGCCAAGGATCGCCGTGAAGAGACGATAGATGGGATATCAAGAGATACCTCTTGATTATCGGAGAGGGTAGGAGATGGAGAACGACTGGGCTTCGAGGAGATGTGTCTTTTTCTTCGGCGACGTGCTGAGTGCCGGACGTTTGCTTTCCAGCGAGCGGTCGCTTTAGCCCATATTCGCATCTTCCCCCGTACCTCCTTTTCCCGCTCACCGTCTTCCGAGGCATCGTCTGACCTTACTTTGTATCGGATTTTCAGCTCTAGATCCTCCTTGTTGATTGGTTTCTTCCGTTTCCGCCAAAAGATACAGCCGACCATGAATACACATATGAAGACGGCAAGGCTGATGGCTAGAGCAAGAATGATGGTCGACTCGGTGGTAGAACTTGTAGTGGTCTGGTCTTTCCAACCTGCTGGAAGGACAGATGCATCGAGTTCGGCTGGCGATAGTGTGACGGTGGGCATGGGAATCTGTGAACTGGAACTGGGTCGACCTTGGGCATCGTCGACACTGGGGAGGGCTGTGCTCGAACAACACTGTAAATTAATTCTGTTCAGTAGGATACAAAAAGTTGGTGGCTTCCCACACACCGTTGAACCATACAAGGTCCACACGTCAGTCTTGCGCCAGCGATTGTCAGGGCCCTGAACGTACTTATCAGCCACCTGACGTCGCTTGGTGGGTTTGGAGGAGGTGGAGGTTGTAGCACTGGGTGTTGGAGAGCTTTGAATACCAACGTGTGGTGGGATGGTGGCGGTAGTCTCAGCGATGAGCTCGATGTTATCACGTTCAATGAACGGACAGAGAAAAGAAGGAGGTGCCGTCTGTAGTGGTAAAGGACTACCTGCAACTACAGCGGGGGCAGCTGCAATTAACGCAAGGGCAGATAGGACGGCTGGTGAAGGACAGAGTGTCGACGGCGAGGAAGTCCGTGACGGCGACGACGACGACGAGCCGTTTAGGCGCCTCCGTTGTTGACGAGTTCGACGGAGATAAGGATGTGGATTATGACGATCGGTGGATGGCAAAGAAGACGGCTGAAAGGTATAGAGGCTGGGCGAGTTGCTGTGGTTATTCAACTGGCCATGTTTTGGCTTGGCCATCATACAAAGCACAGAAGACGCCAAGAGAGTCTTGCCCACCCAGCGTGTCACCAAATTTTGACCCAAAATCCCGTTGTAAAAAATGCAAAATGTTAGAGAAAGTTGCCCTTGGATGCTGCGAGGATATCAGCGCCCGCTATCCCGTCGCTGGAGGTATCACGTCGTCCACAATTCAACGGGCAGTCCGTCGTGCAAAGAACTGAGGAGGAAAGACGGACTAAACGTGGGCGGAACCTCCTACGGCTTAAGTAATTATATGTTACCCATCCATAGTTATCATTAGCACCGCACGCTTAAAATAGCTCCTTTCTCGCCAAAAACATCATTACAGCATGTTGCATACCCAAATATAGTGTGATATACATCCAAAATTATCAGGAATAATAGCAAAAATATATCTCGTGTCACCCTTGTAACCATCGACATCGTTTTCGCTCTTCGTTCCGCCGTCGCGCCCTCTCCCGCAGCTCCCTCTCCTCCTCCTCATTCCGTCTCTGCACCAGTATGTCTTCCGTTCCTGCCTCATAGAACAGCTTGTACGTGCCTAGACTTATCCTTATGCTCATGTCATTCCATGCCACGAGTCCTTGCGGTGATTCATCGGTCGATATATACCTATTTTTAAACATCGTCACGATCAGATTGGAAACTGATGTGACGATCATCGTCCCCCCCATGGAGGGCGCAGAACATTCGGAATCGAAACAGACATAACACTCACTTGCGCAAAAATAATGCACTCTTGCTCTCCTTCTTCTGCTGCGGCACCCATTCGGTCGGCTGCCGCAACACGTACGAGTCTATATATTCGCGCCATCGTCCAATCGCAGTCCGGTCTGCTTCCACACTAGGGTTATCCATCTCGAGGAGCTGAATATACATCTTCTTCGAATGAGCCTCCTGTAACATTTTTGCCTTGTCGTCAGGGACGGGGGAGAATAAGAAATCGCAGAAAATAGCTACCCATTCGACCCGGTACAAGTGCTCGTCTGACCCCACATGACGCTCGGCCTCTCGACGATACCGAATCAGATCTTGATTGGACAGAGTTTCCACCTTACGCGCATCTTGTAGCAATGACCACAGCTCCTGGGATTTGTTATCTGATAGCACGCTCTGAACCTGAGTCAAAGAAAAAAGAAAAACGTTGTTCAGTAAATATTCCACGTGAAAGGGGATAGAGTACGGCACAATCCCCACGCCGCCCATGGTCAACAATATGGGCCATTCTCCTGGGAAGGGGTGCGTGCCGTGGGCGCTCACCTGCTTTATGAACGCGGCAATCAGCTTGTCCAATGTGAAGAGGAGGTATGCCTGAGGAGTTCATTTTTTTAGTGTGTGTCAGACATAGAGGCTATGCTCGCCTACCTGGTTTCCGAAAAACCATCGCATGTGCTCCTCAAACAAGCCTGCTTCAAGCTCGTTATCGAAGAGCTTTTCGCAGGCGTCAAGGAAGTACATATAGACCAAATCTGGCGTGTTATTTGGCCGTCGTTCCCCCAATGCTTCCATGGCCTGCCTTAGTACCGCAGCGGGTCCGTTCGGGTCCTCTAATCCTAGCTCGACAGCTATTGGATTACAGTCCAGAGGATTTAAGTTTTTTGCCACCCGTATGGCACCATCTTCCTTGCATGCCATGAGCCGTGAATATATTAGCTGTTTTCGGAGATAAGTAGCACATTCAGTCAATGATCATAAAAAAACACACCTGCAACAAACACAACAATGTGTAAAGTGTCGTGTTGGCAAAAAATGGCTTACGCCGCGAGGTACCGACGCTGGAATTAGCGGCGGTTTGGTTGGTGCGGATCCATACGTCTTCTGCGTTATTTTCGGATGGCACGATGTACCCACGACTGCCATCCGCTGGACCATGAGGAGAACGAGGCGAGGAAGGGCCATCTCTTCCCTCGTTTCCGAGGGATTTTTCCTGTGCTGTTTTCAATAGCTGTCTTCGCAGATCCCCCGCTGCGATCGGTAAGCCTTGACCACCACCGGCCGATCTACTACCGCTGCGCGGCCCGTTCAACATTTCGTGATCCAAGTCTTCGTCGTGTAGGCCATCAGAAGGACCGCATGCAGCATCGAATTCAGCGGCCGGAAAAGTGCATAGCAGGGGCACAAAAGCGCGAAGCCAGCCCTCAATGGCACGTCTTTCCAGTGGGCTGTACTGCGCCTGAGAGCGGTCCAGGAAGGAGTAAACTAGCCGAAGCGAGTCTTGCAAAACAGAGGTCTGATGGAAGTCGAACTCGAGTTGATGGCCTAGCGAACCTGCGGCAAAAGATGGTCGACCCTGCTGCTGCTGTGCATGTTTATGTTCCTTCTCCTCCTTGGTGGTCTCAATATTTCCGACGAAATACTTGGCCGTGATTGACTTCTTGTCGTTCCCTTTGAACTGGTTCCCTTGGTGGTCGAGAGATTTGTAGAAGTTCTTGGCGTCAACTTCCCGCCAAGTCTTGTTCCACTCCCTCTGTATCCGGCGCCATTCTTCGTCTTTGGTTTTCAGGCGCGCGAGGACGACTGGGACGGCGACGCTGGGGCAGTCCTGAAGAGCTTGGATGACCTCCACTCCGGCGTCACGCCCGTACACCTTCTTCAGCGTCCGGTGATAGATGCTCTTGCTGGGCCCACCAAAATCGGCCTTTAACCGGAAAGCTGCTCGCTCCTCGTTGGTCATCTCCTCAATACGAGCGTTGAGAGGCTCGAAGAGGGTGATCGTGCGTGCGAGGGCCTCGAGCTGGACATGGTATTCGTGCCGCTCTTCTTCGCTCTTGTGCAAAGCCTCTTCGAACGAATTCTTCTTGTGTGCGATAAAGCCAGCCTCTTCCGAAGCCCATGTGGGATGCGAGACCCACTGATCGTTCAGCACCGAACGGCAGAGCTCGTCGCGGCCGGAGCAGGCGAGGTATACCTCCTGTGTGGCAATTAATACACAATTCTGAGAAGCTTGTGAGGGTATAGAGTCGGCGACTCACACTCTCCGGAAGCTTGCGATAGCTCGGACCTTCTCCCTCGTCCGCAGGTAGCGCAGGTAAAGGTTCTGGCGGTCCAGTCCGAATGCTACCAGGAGGACCATACTCAACACTATTCTGCCGCTCGTCGATACGGAGCACATCCCTGAACTGTGCAAGAAGGTCGCCGTCCCCTAGGAAGACCTGGGCCAAGTCCACGAGGGTCTTGGCGTCGATGATGTCCTTGGAGTACAGGTTTAGGAGCTTCAGGAATTCCTCGTATGTATCCCGGCTTTCAAGCGTTCTCTTCGCACGTTCAAAGAACACGAACTCGTCCGGAGGTGAGTGAGCTAGAGGTTGGGGTGGGTTCATCTGGACGACAGGCATCATGCCCATGTGAGGAAGAGCTGGGGGAGGCATGACATGGGACTGAGGGAGAGGAGCGGAGTGGCCGGGAGGAGGAGAGGCTGGAAGGCCATACGGCGCGTAATGCGGCGAGTCTGGTTCACCCGGCTTGTGGTTGTGTTTAGCCTTTTTGGACTATGTCGCGTGTCAATTGTTTGCAACAACGTTCGAGCGATGAACAGCACGTACCCTACTAGCTGTGGAACGAGATGGAGGAACGGGCGTCGTGTCCTTCTCGGGGCCCTTGCGTCTCTTCTTGGCCGGTGGAGCTGCAGCTTTCTTCCCGCCTTTGTCCTTGTCCATCGAACCATCATTCCATGGCGCTGCCATACCAGGCCCAGTTGTCGGCTGAGGCAAAATACCTACAACGCCGCTGGGACCCGCAAACGCCATAGATACCTCTGGTAGGAAGTCCTTGAACTCCGCCAACAAATCGGGTGCATCCTTGAACAGGACTTGGACTTGGACGTATACTTGCGACTGCATGACCAGCATTAAACTTCATCTGATCCGAATGCTGACACAGAACTCACGTCTTGGATCTGACGCTGCTCCTTTTGATACGTCTGCAATATCTCAAGGAACTGCTTGTAGGTATCTGAATCGTCGGCATAACGAGCCTTGATCTTGTTGAGATACTGTATAGCATGGTTGAATTCGCCAGCTGGCTTATTCTCCATAGCATTCCTACCGTTCAGTCCCCCAAGGAAAGATGCCGCTGCCGTAGTAGATGGGCCCTGCAGACCCGGTAAGAAGGAATCGAACGGTTGTTGCATTTGAGCCATTTGATAGGGAGTAATGGAACGTGACAGCTGGAATGGTAGCCCAGACCCACCGACCGCGGGAGCAGCCAGGCCATTCTTGAGACCCTCACGAGTGGCACGCGCGAACGGTTCATAGGTGTTCTGAGTAGTTGTACCCATCGGTGTCGTCACAGTGATAATGTTAGGGTCTCGGGGGTCGGCGGACATTTCTATCCTATAGCCTGGCGGAAGGAAAGTGTTGAATCCCTGTATGAGACCGGGATTGCCGTGGAAAAGCATCGAGACTCGCTCGATGACCCCTGGCGTGTCGATTCTGAAAGAAAAGATAGGGACATTAGCGACACGAGGCAAAATGCAGCTTCGAAATCGACTGATAAAAACGGACGGACGCGTGCCAGCGCCGCATTGCGATGGGAAAATCTACCAAGGTCAGACTCCGGCGTGTTCTGGCAGTCATGAGGGTGTAAAGATAATCCGTATCACGAGATCTTTTTACTCTCGGGGCAAGCAGCAACGCGTCGCGTCCGTCAAAAGAGAATAAGGACCGGGCGAGACTTACGCTTCACTCTTGAAGTCCTTCATGATATCCAGAAAGTGGTTGTACACATCGGGCTTGTCCTGGAATTGGACCTTGACTGCGTCGAGGTAGCTGAGGGCGTCTGTGACGTTGAGTGGCCGACTCATCTCTGAAGATTTTTGACCACCTGGGTAAGCGTCACCCTCTCCGGCTGTGCGGGGTCGTGGCGTTGCAGGTTTGGGAGTCCGGGAGGGCATTTGTGGGGGTATTGAGTTGATGAGGGGTGCGGCGGCAAAATCACTGATCTGGGGTATGTCTCTGTGGGCTTGAAAAGCGGTTTCTTCCTGGGCGGTTGCGGAGAGGTCGGAGAGACGTTCGGCCAGGAGCTGAGCGGTAGACGTAGTCTGGGGTCGAACAGGAAGTGGACGTAGTGGTAAAAACGAAGATGAAGATGAAGGTTGTGGTAAAGATACAGGCTCTGGATCTTTGAGGTTCTGTGACGGAGATTGGAGGCTTGAGTTTGGCGGCAAGGCCGGTAAGGGTGTTTGGGAGTCCATTGCCGCCCAGTTATTACTTCCTATTAGTTGCGTACGGCAACCCACACCACGGACTCGGAGGCAATTTTAGACCAAGGGAACTGATCAACCATCCGTGGGAAAATCACCTCAGGTCCCCAATCTTATCTTATCTTCAAGTCCACCTCCCAGTGCTTAGGTTAACATGTCCAAGTCATATATTGTACAACATTGCGTGAGTGGTGTTGTGCTACATATATAAAGTAATATGAATGATATGCTTCGAGGTAGATCTGCGCGAAAGATCGAATCAAGGTATGCTTTGCATCAACTCATCACAACCGCAGCGTCCCCTAACCATCCCTCCCACCATTCCACAGAGGCTCATCCACATACCCTCCTTATTTCCCTTCTCCAGAATTACGTTTATGGCCCTTGGAAAATTTAAATGTAAAACTGGTTTTAACTGGTGATCGTAGTTGTTCTTCTCGTATCTTCCGAACATAATCCACAGCTTCGGGAGTGCCTGGTGCGGGAAAATAGTATGGCGCGTTGTACGGATCTGTTCGAGGTGGCGGGTCCGTAGTATGTAGGGAAGAATGTCGTTTGGGACACGACGGTCGTCGTGAAGCTGAACCAAAATCAATTTCAGGACAAACTGAACGGGCGACACGCCCCTTACAAAATCTCTCCAAAGAGCCGGTTGAACTTCGATGAAACAACGAACCTTTATAGCTGCTATTACTCGACTTCGATGAAGCTGGCGACGTTGTACGACGAGGCGGACGATGGATGGTATGCGATTCTTTGAGATCCTCAGATCGCTTGAGAGCCTCTGGCGTGAACTCCACGTGGATATGATCAGCGGCAGAGGCGGTATGTGGGGTGGTGGAAGTGCCAACGACGTCTCTAACGATGCTATCTCCGGGGCTCAGAGGTAATGTCCCGAAGATTGGGGCCCCCGTCACATGCATCGCTTCAGGTTGGCCGCCGAGGGGTGCGACGGGTAAACCCAAGGGGTGAATTGTGAGCCCCTTTCCAGTATGTTTGGGCTGCTGACGTTGAGCTTTTTGCGGCCGCTGGGTAACGGGAGGTTCCGTGATCCGTGGCGGCGGCACCGCGAGTCCCAAAAGGACATGGAAGAGGCTCTATGGATGTCAGACGCAGGTGAGATGATCATCAGTATTCTCGATGTACTTGGCCCACCAGGAAGATTCCATATAACGCCAACATAATCCCAACCGGTGCTGCTACAAACCTACGGACATCTGTTACATCCATAACATGGATGTCGAATCCTGATATCTAAAAGTCTAGAGTGTTCCGAACGTAATGAACTGCGGGACAGCACAGCAAGACTGTGTCGAAAGGCGAAACAAGACTGATGAACCGCCGTTAACGGGGAGAACTGGGACTGCGCTTTCATCCACGAGCTGGTCGATGAGGCTTCTGAGCACACAGCCAGATATAAATATGATTATACCGTGCGATGTCGCACCGAAAGGTTGGGTGGTACGACGGGCCCGTCGATGTAAGCCGTAAAAGCAAATGTCAGTGGATCTGAGATGTCGACATCCCTCGGCTTGCATGAGCAGAGGTCGCATATGACGTGAGCGGGACTAGATAATCACGAGCTACCCAGTACTGCGGTTTCCGGTTCACCCGCTGACATGAGCAACTCGACACAACGGCGCACTGACGTCTCAACGCCTGAGTGCTTCAAGATCGGAGGGGAGGTCCAAGTATTAGATCGAATGACAAACTCTGCTAAGTCAATTCCCGATAGGTCTCCGTTTCAAGAATATTGAGGTTAACCGGACGTGGGTGTCCGGCAGACACAGGTACATATTTACTCATGGAGGAATCACTTCCGGGAAGAGTACTGTCCTTACCTGGTCAGTGGTCGCTGCGCTGCACATGATTCAATAGGATTACGGCTGTACTGATGCGCATGCATACTTAGCTGTGAATATTACAGAGAAGAGAATGACCTGTGAGGCTGATCAGCCGTTAGAAGTGGGCGTGAGAAATGACATACACGTGGCTGGTGGGGCCAGAGGTTTCAACGCCACTCGACAACAGACTCGTATCATCCGAACTGAAAAAACTCTGACTGCTAGCATTTCACGCTTTGCACGATGCCTCCTCGAGGAAATGAAGGATTAGACTTTACTCCAATACTCACTCACTACCTTTTCCTGTTTACCACAATTCTTTCCGTGGTACGTTCAGCTTGTACTTCCTCTAATCTCATGTTTCTACAAATCTTGACCCTTGTCAACAGCTAGCATGGTTCATCGCGTTCATATCACAAGCTATAGCAACTGCTCAATGTAATTGTTATGTTCTCCTTCCATCCACGTTTTGTGCTGAATTTTCCTGGCCAGTTGGAAATGTTGGCGTTCCGTGGTTCGCAATATTCCTCCAGCTCTTCCTCATCCTCGGGGTCGTGCATACCCTTGCGAGTGACTCAATCGCAATGCACCGGTTCCAAATCTCTATCTTCGGCGCAATTGCGATTGTCTTCGCGGTTCTCAGTGTCAACGAGAGTATCTTCACCGGTCGCGCGGCACTTGACGCAATGGCCGCTGGTTGGCTTATTCTCGCGATAGTAGACATCCTCTGGGTGCTCTACTTTACTTCGGAGGAAGATTCACTCGTGTTGCACTTGTTCAACTCGATGGGCACAGGTGGTCTTACTCCACCTTCTCGCCGCCGCCGAACCCGCGGCCCTTCGGTTCACAACATGGGCACAAACGGTTACGCAGCAAACTACTCGTCTGGCGGTGGTATTGGATCCCACGATATGCCCTACGACTCCGCTGGGAAGATGGGTGGAGGAATTGGCGCAGCAGGAGTTAAGAGCCAAAATAGCTTCGTTGGCGGTGGTAGCCTCGATGGCGGTGCCCCGCGAAGCCTTGGCCCTGCGGCTGGTGCAGGCAGTATCCATAGCACACCTAATGCTGCACCCGGTCCACTTGGGGGTCCCGATAACAATATGGGAGCAAGTTCACCCTTGATGGGTCCTGGTGCCGCAGGCGTTGGGGCTGGCGGAGGATTGACGGCCAGTGCTGGGAGCCCAACTTTGCCCGAAGCAGCACCCGAACAGGACTCTTACTCTTACAAGGCTAAGGCTTTGTATGCATGTGAGTTGTTTGCATTGACATTCCAGGTTTGGTTCTCACCAGGGTCCTCAGACACCGCGTCACCTGACGACCCCAATGAGATTTCGTTCACCAAGGGCGAAATTCTTGATATCGTCGACAAGCAAGGTAAATGGTGGCAAGCAAAGAAAGTCGACGGAATTATTGGAAGTAAGTCGTCCATCGTATCTTTTGCGGTTGCATGACTGACAATACCCTCAAGTTGCTCCATCGAATTATCTTCAGATCATATAGTGGAGCGAGTTTTCATATCTCCCTTTTCTTTTCATCTATACCGGTGATTTCATGAACACTTGACATGCACTCTACGAGCTTGACGTTCTTTTAATGGCGCTGAGAATATTGAGCTGCTTCTTCCCCGGTGTTGTTGCGATCCGCTATATTATCTGTTTTGCTTGTTTCCCCTGGTCCTATTTATCTGCTTCTCACCAAATGACGATACCACATTCTGACATGGCTCTGCAAGATCATGTTTTCAAATATCCCTGTTTCATACAT
>KN839844.1:75093-175875 GCA_000827185.1 Hydnomerulius pinastri MD-312 | reverse complement strand
TACACATCGCTGCTGACAATCTTATTGATTATACCTTCAGCTTAATCATGCTGTAGATTCTATAGAATTCCAGTGCACTGGGAGTAGTTACCTCCGTTTTACCTTGACACTAAATTTGAGTGTACGAGTTTTTTTTTGCATTGTGCGGACGTGGCAACGGCTAAGTGGATAAATGCTGGAGCATCTCCTTGTAGTGTGCGATTTCCCCTGACTCTTTGCTGTCATACAAGAATACCCCAGGATGAATATTCATCCTGTTAGTCAAGAGTCAGGATGCACTTGTGATCCTGGAGGTGCGCAGAAGTCGGGTGAATTACTCTCAGCCCCTCTCCGTCCACCTCTCAAGAGCCGCCCTAACAGTGGCTTTCTGTTCCACATCGTGCTTAGGATCTGTATGCGGTCATGGCGTATAGCAAGGAGTTTCAGGTTGCCATTGTAGGGGGAGGCATGTGTGGGCTTGCTTGTGCGGTGTACCTCAGTCGGGCTGGTGTCAAGGTCGACTTGTTCGAGTCTGCAGTACGTCGATGTTTTCACACTGGCAATCTTTGCGCCAAAGCTCACCTTTGTCCTTCAGTCGAAGTTTGGCGAAGTAGGTGCTGGGGTAGGACTGGGTGAGTGTGTCAGCTCTACCATCAAGGGTACCGGTCGTTAAGCTATATAACAGGTCCAAATGCTTTGCGTGCTCTAGATGATTTGGGGTTGACCGAGGCCATGTTGGCCCATGCGGACCAGGAAGTTCCTGACCAGCGACCATTTCGCTTTGTCTCTGGATTGCCTGGTCATGAACACATCCATGACGTTTGTCCTTTATGATGTCAGTGCTCCGATGCCTTACTCATTGCCGTACTTCCAGTATGAAGCTCTCCCTGAAGACCTTGGACTGGGTATACACAGGTCTGTGCCATATCACTGGTAGTTCTTGAGTACTCCTTACCTTGACTTTAGAGCTGCATTTCTCGATGCCCTTGTGGACCTCGTTGATCCCGCGATTACGCACTTTAACAAGAGGTGCACCTCGGTTTCGTTGAACGGATCTAGACCCGTTGTTCACTTCAGAGACGGTACAACGTTCGAAGCCGATATTGTGCTAGGGGCAGACGGAATCAGAAGTACAGTACGCCAGGCAGTAACAGGGGATCCTGTCGGCACGAAGCGTGTGGTGTTCACGCGAACAGTTGCGTATCGCGCATTACTTCCTTACGAGGACATCAAGCGTGCTGGTGTCACTTGGGATCTTACCGACCGTCCTTTTTGTGTTGTGGGGGTAGATAAGGCAAGCACGTTCAGCCGCA
This sequence comes from Hydnomerulius pinastri MD-312, assembly GCA_000827185.1. NCBI lineage: Eukaryota > Fungi > Basidiomycota > Agaricomycetes > Boletales > Leucogyrophana > Leucogyrophana pinastri. The sequence goes on along the minus strand of KN839844.1, from coordinate 174,583 downwards.
TCTTTGTCCCTGGAATGAGACTTACAGTACTGGTGTCGACAGCACATAATCACCTTCCCAATCAAAAATGGCAAAATTGTAAGTGGATTCGACCTTAGAGTGTACCGTACTGAGGGTTCTTCAAGATAAATGTCGTCGTTTTCTGTACCAACCGCTCCATTCGCGAAGGCTCAGTGGAAATACCTCTCAATCAATGGGTCACTCCAGCCGCTGAACAAGAAATCCTGGATGCATATGCAGACTGTGGTCCAGAAGTACAGAGGCTTTTATCGCTCATCGAAAACCCCAGCAAATGGTCCATTCATTCCGTTGACCCTCCGCTTACTACCTTTGTGAAAGGGTCAATAGCGTTGGTGGGCGACGCTGCGCACGGAATGTGTCCTCATCTAGGCGCTGGTGTTGGACAAGGATTTGAAGACTCGCTGGTGATCTGTAAGCTGCTCACTCATCCAGAGACTGACATGTCAAATGTCCTAGTACGCGTCCTTACTATGTGTCTTACTAGTATGCGCTCACTAATCCTTGCTCCATGCAGGACGTGCTTCGTGCTTATGACCAAGTGCGACGGCAACGCGCCAACTTGGTTCTCAAGAGGAGCGGCGAAGCTGGAGATCGTTACGAGTCGCTTCATGAAGGCGATAATACTGTCACTATTGAAAACCTTCGCTCAGAGTTGTCGGACCAATGGGCCTTTGTACACCACCATGACCTACGAGCAGACATAGGCACTGCCGTAGAGATCTTGAGGAGAGATGGAGGGTTCAAGTAATCGCTAGATCTCTACAGGCTTTGTTGGAAGCAGCTGACGAGTACAATTGCTGACGTGTATGAAATACCGATTAGAGGGATGTTTGTGTTACCTAGTCTAACTATATGAAGTACACTAGGGTATCTTAAGTCTCCCTGCCATGTATCCCAGCCCTGCAACAATGACTGGTGCGTCCACTATGGTTTGAGAGACCCTGAGAGTAGTCCGAGTCCCCTGGAATCAAATGTGTAGGAGGCGCACGGTTATGTCTCGCTCTGCGTTCTATCAAGATTCCACTCACTCGTTGCATAACACACTTTCCCCCGGGCTAGTAGCAATAGTCTCCGGATGTGAAAGAGTTCCGGGGTTGAAGGTATCCGAACCGAGTGGCGGGAGAGGGGTACAAGGCTTCCCTGGGTCACTGCCTTCCTGAGATGCACCCGCTGAACCCAGCAAACTGCCTATGCCCTAAGACAATCGTCAGCCGTGAGTTTCGTCACAAGACCTATCTTACCGCTAAGTCGGGGATCGGCCCAGCGAACACAGGCATCGCGTTCATCCATACCACAACGGCGGCGGTAATTGGAATGGAAAGCATCATTTTGAGTAACAAAATCTATAATGAATGGCAGTTATAATAGTGTGCCTCAGCTGATAGTATATGGGGTTGCAAGATGCACCAGGCGTCACGCGTCACGACTGACAGTACTATGCTCGAGGTGAAATCAAAGGGTAAGCTGGCATCGCGCGTAGAACAAGACGCGCCGAGATCACGTGTTATTGACATCACCAAACCCTCTGAGTACCTCCTCGGTTTTCCAAACGTTCAACAAGTCAATTCATGAAGATGAGGGGAGTTAGAGCGTGCACATGTACAAAGCAGTATACATACAACAGATCAAAGCAATTTTTTTCAAACCCGGTGAGTCGGGCTGCCGAAAGAGAAGCACAGAAACGTCAGGGTGTCTCCTTCCAATCACCATCCAAAAGGCGAATGCCCCTCCGCGCCAAGCGCCGCCGCCAGTCTCGCATCTCACCCTGTACGCCAGCTTCTTGAGCACGATTGGTCATCCCTCTCCGCAGCCATCGTATGTCTCTCGTACGTATAGCTTTCAGCGAAGGCAGGGAGGGTAGCAATCTTTCTAGGGTTCTCCAGAAATCCCCGTTTGGTCTAGGGATGGAAAGGATCTGTAAAGGAAGGACGACTGGAGTCGAATCCGTGCTGGCGGGCAGTATGAGGACAGGTAGAGGATATTCGAGTGAAAGATGCCGTAGGTTGGGACAAGTATGGAAAAGTGTGCATGGAGAGGGGTGGAGGCGGGTAGGCCACGATTTTGGTGTAAAGAATGACAGGGTCGAGAGTGATTTGCCGTGTATGTCAAGGAACTTCGATGTGAACGATCCGGGGTATGGGATGTCGTCGTATGGCGTGATTGACAACGCTCTCAGGCGCGGCAAAGACGTACTTAGCAGGGCATACATGAGAGAAGACGAAGGCATGGAAAGAAGCGTTATGCTATGGAGACGTGGAAGGTTCAGTTTGACCGTTAAGGCGGGGACTTGGATGACTTCTAGACCGTCAGGGTAAGATTCAAGGTCTATTGGATCTATGGCATTTCCGATGATCTCCAGCCGCTCTAGATTATGGCATTTCTGGAGCAATTGGACGAATGGGTCCTCTCCGGTTGAAACTGCGGAGCTGAATGAGACGTCATAGCATATGCCGCCCAGAGACCGCAGGTTGGAGTTTCCGTCTCTGTTCGTCAAAGACGACAGTGCACGGCGACTCAGCGGTAAGGCCGAGGACAGCGACAGTTTCGCCAGGAAGGGCATCAGGGGGAATAGCCTCGTCAGGAGCGAATCAACCATGAATCCTTGCCTGGATTCAAGCGTGGCTGCCATCTCCGATAGATCGAACGTTTGCACCCACCGACCAGGTGTAGAGTATGGGATTCTGCGAATGGAATCCCATTTCTGATCTGCGGTGTAGAGGCGCGACGTAAACTTGTCCAGGCCGCTAACCGTGCGGATTTGTACGTGAGAGTACAGAAGCGGCAAAGCTACCTCCTGTTGAGCAGAAAGTTAGCAAGGTATGTGAAAGCGAAGGTACTCGTCGGGGAGAGACCATATACGACTTGTGTGTATCCATGCTCTCGATTGCGTGATCTGCTCCCTCAAGACATACGCAAGCATACATGAGTCAGGGGAGAAAGGAACTTGCCTGGAAGCTTTTGCACACTAACATCAATGAGAAGCACATGCGGGCTCCATCAGCAGACTTGCGCTGCGGCGCTTCCGATGCAGTCGCAAAGACTGCGAGTGAGAATATATTTGTCCATATTTCAGACGGAAGAGGTTTGAGAGGTGGTTGGTGCGGAAGGAGAGGGAGGAGAAGGAATCGTCCAGCGTAACGAGCAAGCGGTCTCGGGCAGAGCAGTATAGTCTCGCTCATGCGAAAAAGGCGAATAGTGATCTAAGTTGTTGTACGGGGTCAACAGAAGGCAAAGGAGCAGCACGGCCGACTCCAAATATAAAGGCAAGCCGGAGTACGTCCTTATGGCATAAGGAGCTGGGATCATATGTCATGCGACGCACCCGGACACGCAACTGGTACGTGCTCGTACAAAATCAGCATCATATTCCCCCACGATCTTCTATCTCAGTCCTTGCGGGAAAGCCGCTAGACTACAAACGTCCCGACTCCTGGATGGTAGTTACAACAAACTTTTATTTTACCAGCTTGTAGGTCGCCGCAAGGTCGCTGGTGCATCTAGGTTCTGACCGAAATTACACTTCTTGAATGCCGTCAAACACGTTCCCTTAGATCATTTCCCGATCGTGTCAAGTTGATGTTGATCGCATACCGTGAACAAAGGGCATGATATAAAGCGGATGGTCGCTGGAAGTCTACACGTGTATCAGGAATTAGAAGTACCTAATAATTCGCCCATTTCGTCGACAAATTTCTGATAATCATCCTTGCCCCTCACGGATGGCGTCTTTGGTCCCTTGGCGGGAGCTTTACCGTTCGGTGGGAGAGGGGGAGCACCTCCAAATTGATCCCTCAACGTACTAACGAGATCAGGCCTTGATTGGGGAGATGGATCCGGAGAGTCTGACCCTGCATTAATGGATGGCGCAGCGTTAACTTTCGAAGCAACGGGTAACGCTGAGGCTTTCTTCCTCTTCAAGGATGCCGGAACAAAAGCTGTCGCCTCCTTCTTGAAGTCACGTAACTGTGGTTCGGCCGAGATGGTGGCTGCAGCTGTGCGGGCAGAAGTCACGGAAGATGGTCCCGAGGAACCGGTGAGGGGCTTTGCAGGTAGGGAAGGGTGCCCAGGTTGCAACTGACTGACGCGGTGTGCCTGATATGTTTGATGGGGAACAGACGAAAGAGGATCTTGTATCGAAGCAGCCGATTGAGCACGACGAGGGAAAAACCCCGGGGGCGGAGGCGGCATGGGCTGCAACAAAGAGGGAGGTGGAAAAGGCGGGAAAGCTCCGAAAGGTCCAGGAGGAAGGACGTTCCCGCCGAACCCAGGCGGAGGGGGTGGAATAAAAGGAGGGATACCAATTGGTAGATGGGTCTGCGGGGCGGTACCCAGTAGCAGTGGTGGTACAGGAACACTGGAGAGACTCGGAACCGTTTGGGGAAGTGGAGGATTCTCGTCTGTTGCCCTTGCAGGATCAGTACCATCAATATTAGACAACATTCCGTGACATACGCACGTTGCGTGGCGCTGGGCGGGGGGCCCTCAGGCATAGGGATGTCATCATCGTTGTCGCTGTCGGCATCTTCCATACTGGCGCCTGGTGGTGGGCCTTGAGGCATCACAATGTCCTCATCAGAACCTGAACCGAATGGGTGTCATCCAACAGAATAAGATGACAGGCCGGATCTCAATACCTTCGACACCTTCATCACTTGGTACTTCGTCGGCCTTGAGAGCTGAGAATGTATACATTAGAGAGAGCTAAATTAACTCGCAACAGTTAATGACTCACGTCTCTCCATGTAAGGCATTCCTGGAGGGGGAACGCCATAAGGATTCATTACAGGGTCATAGTAGATACTGCGCTCCGGATGACGAGGTAGACCATGCTTGTCAAACAAATTCCTTTTCTGTTCGATGGGCGGAGCCTCCTTCTGATCATCGACCTTTTCCTGCCTTCGAGCGCGGTATACCAGCTTGCGTTGATCGGGATGTTCCTTGATATATTCTTCCTTCTTTGCCATGACCTTTGAGAGTTCGGCCTTGAGGTCCGCCAACCGAGATCTGTCAGAAGCAGATGACTCCGCACTTGCTTCGAGCTTTTCGATCTCATCTTCAATATCTGCGGAAGGATGAGCGCCAGGTGCCAGATACAAATCAAAGGGACCTGCCTCGTGTATCTTTCTTGACCAAAGCAAAGTCACGGGCTTTGGATCTTTCTGCCTTGTTCTACTACAATATGACGCGTCAGAAAGGTTATAGCGTGTGTAAGAAAAGAACGCGCCTTCTTAAGTTCCTTCTTCCGCTGAGCCTTGCCTGGGAGATGGAGAAGCTGGTGAACCGGGGAAGACACAAGGTTGATTCGAGGGGAAACTCAACGCACGGAAGGCATCGGCAGGATTCGCGCCCTTTGCCATTTAGCGAAAAAGAACAAACAGATACAGATTGATGAGGGCAACTAGAGTTTCGCCAGTACTTGTCCCAGAGTAATAGTTAGTACTAGTAGTCACTAGTCACTTGCTAAGTAGGAGCGTTACTACCCAAGGCACCCTCATTACCTAGCCGATACGGTTCCGCACACGTGACTTCGACCAGGGAGTCATTGGCAAGTGTGAGTTAGCGGACTTGCACCTCGCCATCGTGGTGGTCAGTCTCCCGCTACAAGGGAACTACCCCACAAAGGTTCTTAACTAAAGACCCAGATAGCCCGGCGACACCAGAGACCTCATTTCTTGCCTAATGTCATTACCGATGGCCAACGAGCCAACTGGTAACTCAACTCCGAAACGACCCGCCAAGATGGCCTCATCTCAGTCCTTGAACCATCTCTTGAACTTTACCTTACCCCCCAGGCAAACTCAGCCTCAGAGCTTGCCGAGGCGTAGCAAGAAACCCACTGCGCAGGGTGTGTGGAATAAGGAGAGTGAGTGCCCTGTTATCAGTTATCTCAGTTAGCGCCTATATGACTTCATGACCAGGATACTTGAATGCACAGTATCGGTTTGTAATGAATCCTACGGGTGATTACACCGTGCATTTTGCGGACCCGGACATGTGCGTATATAGAATACCATGATTTACCGCCCAGCTGATCCTGCGAAGCTTCTTCCAATGGCATGATATATTGCAGGTTGTCATACCACGGTCATCGGCCTTTGCATCGACCACCGGTGGTGGCGGAGAGACTCATGGACAAGACGAGGGCTTGACTACATGCCCCATCTGTCTGTCACCTCCTGTTGCACCTCGGATGACAAAGTGTGGTCACGTCAGTATCATTAACTGAATCTGCATCGTGAAAGCTGAACATTTATCAGGTGTTTTGTTTCCCGTGCATTCTGCACTATCTGAGTATGTCTGAAAGCCACAAATGGGCTCGCTGTCCTATTTGTTTTGACTCTGTCAACGAGAGGCAGTTGAAGAGTGTCAAGTGGTACGAGGGATCGACCTTATCGGATGAGGTATACGAACCTCCAGTTACCGGGAGCTCTTCATCGAGCTCTCTCGACAACTACCTCCAAGCAGCTCCTCGCACAGGGTCTTACATGCGCATGCGTCTCATGCAGCGTCCCCAGATCACCACTCTAGCGCTCCCGCGCTCCGAGACTTGGCCTTCGGATCTCCTCCCGCCCCATCAAGCTCCATTCCATTTCCTTCCTGACGTCTTTAGTTTTGCGAAGTTCATGCTAGCCACTCCTGACTACTTGATCGCAAATCTTTCGCAAGATTTGGACATGCTTGCAATCGAACGCCGTACCATGGCAGCTATGAAGGACGAACTCAGTATAGTGTACATCGACGCCGCGGAGGAGAAGCTACGCCATCAAATTGCGAAGGCAACAGATCTAGAGTCACCCTTACTCACCAGTGCTATCGAGAAGGCCCGCAAGGAGGAGGAGGATCTTCGTCGCCGTCATGCACTTAAGGCCACCTGCAGCGAATCTCAGGATGTTTCAACTGCAGTACTGGAAGAAGCCCCTGACGCCTTTTTGGCTACTCAACATTTACCACCCCACACTCCCTCCCAGTTTTCGACCTCTAACCTGGAAACTGCCCCACCGACCAAACCAGGTCCTCAAGCGAAGCCGGTCCAAACATCATCATCCACCAACAATAGAAACCACCGGCAGCGCCGTAATCTCAACCCACCTCCACCTTCGACTCAGACATACTACTACTACCAAGCAGCATCCGGCCTACCAGTCTTTTTACATCCGCTAGACATCAAGATTCTATTCTCTCATTTCAACAGCTACGCTTCGTTCCCCGATGAAATCACCATACGCGTTGAGTCTGCAGCTGAGGGCACAGTCAATGATGACCTACGCAAACGGTGCAAGTACCTCGCACACATGCCCGAAGGCGCAGACGTCGTATTTGTCGAAGCAGATTTGGAGGGCGTCGTTGGACAGGAGGGGCTTAAGAACTTCGAGGGCGCCCTCAGGTTGAGGGCGGGGCGCAGGAAGGAGAAGGAGAAGAAGGACGATCGTGCCCGCGCACGGGCGGAAGAGAGGGAGAGGGAGCGAGTGAAGCTTCTCTCACGTACTGAGGGCTCTGTTTCTGTTTACGCAGATCCTGTGCCGCCGGTTATCGAAACGGAAGAGCTTTCTCCGTCTGCTCCCTCACCTCAGCTTACGACGGGTGCGTGGGGCTCAAGGAGCTTTGCCTCTGCACTTCATGCGGCTCCTAGCGCACTACGCCCTCAACCAGGCCATCGCAATGCGACTCCAGAGGTTGATGACGAATGGGACTTGGATGCAGCTTGGCACGAGCTCGAACAGCAGAGGGGTGGCGGCGGTCGCAAGCGCGGCAAGAAGCTGGTGGTGCTTGGTGGCGGGGCGGGAGGACGTCGACGTTAGATTTGGGTAACGGACAGGATGTCATTCAGGTTGTGTCACTATAATTTACTCATCGCCATCCCAGCCTTGTATCAACAGCCAAACATATTATATATCCTCAAATGAAGGCGATGTTGTCGTGCAGTTAACGAAAGTGTTATATCGATCGATATTCACATAAGCTCACTAAACAACCAACTACGTCAAACGAACTTGGCAAGATAAGAACACCCAGGGCGGCAAGCGGTTTACTGGACTGAGCCATAGCCCTGTGGACAAGTCTGGCCAATACTGGCGGACCCGCTGCGGATGTAGCAGACTTTCGCGGTCGCGCATTCACTCGTGCACGCGGGGGTTAGAATGGAGCTCTTTCCCTGGTACGTGTTGAAGGTCTGATTGGGAGGTCGCTTCAGTCACATGCTTCGCTGAAAGGCTTCATCAGTACATACCTCAACCAACGAAGAGTTCGCCTCCATTTCTATGCGCGGCTGTTAGCAAGAGCAAGCCAAGGACGAGTGTTGAGACTCACGTTCAGTGACGAGGTGCCACCATGTAGCATTCAGGGGATCATTTGCGCCCCATGGGATGTTGTTTCCATAAGCCTCACGAGTGCTGTACTCGAAATCGAAAGTGGGACCATACTGAACCTGGGCGTCAAGAGCGCTGAAGGTGTTGACTGCGCTCTTCCAACTTTAGAGAAGTTGAGTGACTCTCGCCTTCATGACGAAGACAGGATTACCCACGTATATGCGTCGACGACTTCAAACGTCTGGGAACAACTGTCAGTCCGTGCATATTACTTCGCAGGTGAGAGGACGTACTGCCGAATCAACTTCATAGACGCGGAATCCAGCGTTCAAGTTTGTGAGAGGGGTGACCGAAGGTCCAGTCTATAACCAATGAGTTCTAAGTCAGGCAAGAGCGAGCATAGAAGCATACCCAGGATAATGTTTGAGCTGTCTCGGCGCTCATCACCGTACCATTGTTAGTGTAAAAGATCTATTCCGAGCATTAGATAGAACGAGGGTAGCTTCTGAGCTACGGACCGACAGTTCATCCTCATGGGTATGTCCCCAGAAGATGTCTACAAGAGTGAGGGTTTAGTGACTCCTATCATCATCGGACTTCTTGTCACCTACTTGCAATAACGTGTGGAGAGAAACGATCGACTCTGCAAATTTGAAAGTCAGGAAGGAGAACGGAATTCTCCAAATGCCAACACGCACATCTGATAGACTGTTGGGTTGGAGCTATTGAGTTGGATATTCGGATATTAAATGGGTGCACGTACAGAGATTTGTGGGGTTAAGGAGCGAGTTGGACCCATCCCATCCACTGACAACGTGGCCGATAATCCAAACTACTTGTCTATCAGAGGGAGACGTGCGTCCGAGCCCACCGTTCACATACCGCGATCACCGGCATCCTCAGCTTCTTGCAATTCATCTGTGAGGAACCTCAATATGCCAGAAGTATCAGGATGGGATGCGTTGATGTAATTAAAGTAGTTTGATCTGCGAGCCAGCTGAGAAAGTGCAGTAGGAGGATCGTCAGAGTATTTACCGGTACCCTTCGAGGGGAGTCCAAGGCATGTTAGTCATTTCCGTCCCACCATTGCTCATGAATAAGTACTTACAAAGGTTAGTGTTCAAACTAATGACCCTGAGACCATCTGCGCGTTTGACCATGTATGCTGCGTAGTGTGCACGCGAAAACTCCACCGAGGCTGCTGGTAGCCAGCCTTTCTGTTCCCAAAGCGCGGTAACGTGGTCATACAACCTATAGGCAAGCCAAGATGATTTGTGCGAATCAGATTACTTTATAAATGAACGAACCATCCAAACTGTTGACCCAACTCTCCGGGGAGCGAATTGGGCGATGCCAAGTCAGGTAAGCAACTGTCATGGTTTCCCAGCGTTGCATAGACAGGTCCTGGCCCGAGCATGCGTTTGAAGAGATCGAACAGGACAACCTGGAGATGTTATTAGAGCAGCTTGCGACACACTACAGCTTCCTTACTTCTGAGTACTCGTTATAGGCCCTTGGAATAACGCGTAAGTCAACATCTAAGCAGCTTTGTGTGATCTCTACCTAGACTGCTGGTTTTCAGGATCGTGGGCCAACATATCACCAGTGAACAGAGTAAAGTTGAATCCAGTTTCTTCTGTCCCAGTCAAAGGCGGGATGGCCTCGAGGGTAGATGTGATCAATGAGTAAGGCGAATCGCTGCACTCAGTTTCAAATCGACATGTGGACTTTAATTACCAATATGTGTACTCACCACAAGAAGTAACCGAAACGAGGGGCGGGCAATATGGGTGTTTGTGGGCTGTGCGAATTGTAGGCATTCTCGCGGCAACACAGTCCACTGGTGCAATTAGCCTCGGCTCCGTTAGCGTAGCCTTGTCCTGGATCAGCGACACGAAGATAAGATGGACTAGAAAGGATCATACGAGGATCAATATGGAGGTCAGATATGTGCAACACCTTCAAACGCTCGCCACTTGGCTGCTTGGGTGGAGGAAGAGGGTTGGGCTTTGGTTTGGAAAACCACCCTGTAGTGTTCAGAGGCAAAGTAGATGGCGCCGGGCAGAGCTTGAGGAACTGGGCACATATAGCCTGCGAGCATTGTGTCGGTTCAGATCCCCATCTGGTTTGAGGCAAATACTTACCTGTCCATCGTATCCTCCCACGTCGGCATAGGCAACGACTTGCGTGAAAATAGGCCCGAGAGCGAGCGGACCATAACTGGCCTCGCAAGTTGACGAATATTTAAAGTATTCGCAGAGAGCAACAGCCAAGTTTGATCCCTGCTCGGGTGCAGCTAGTGCGAGAAATTTCGCAGCCTCCAGAGACGCCAGACATTGCGCGCACTCGTTGCCGAAGATAGAGTTCCCAGAGATAGACTTGATTTGAGCGAGGGCTTGCTCCAGAAGCTTTGAAGGGGAAGCCACCAGAGGGAGTGGGTGAGGATCGACAGTGTCATTCTGAAGTAATAACAGCCAATCAGATCAATTTCGCGTGTGAGATCACGCTCCTGACCTGCGGTATTGTACTGGGATCGGTCAGCGAGTACGGGAATACTTCATGCTAGAGCCACCAAAAGTCAGCAACCACCCATACGACTTGTTTCCAATGAGTGCTTTTGAGATAGCCCACTGCTTACAGTTACTGGATCCGATATAACTGGTTGGGGCTGAGCAGAGGTCGCTGTGGGATTGTTGTAGTACTGAGAATACAGCGAGGTGGGAAAAGCTCCTGGTACAGTGTACGCAGATGGTTGGTCACTTGCGAAGGTAACGGTAGAGCACCCCACCGCAAGAAGGAACCCAGTTTTATGCTTGAGCAACATTTTGTCCAGCGCGCTCAACGCTTAAAGCTTAAGGGCTTCTGTGGTGGACGGTTCGTGAAGTTTGAACAGTCCCGCCCTTACGTTTACGCTGCCGACCTTTTTATGTTACCCATAGGCGAACTGACTGCCAGAAGGAGCAGATTAAGCCGTAGGCGTGGAAGTATTCGGGTTGGGCCGCTTGACTACATGGCTGCCGAGACTTGGTCAGTTGACGAACGTGCATGATCATCGGTCACGAACGATGTGCAACTTTAGATTGGCGGTCACTAATCTATGGCACGCCCAATGCGTTCAAAATAAGATCAGCCAAAGCTTCGGGCTGTCTGAATGTTATCCTTCCTCGCCCTTGATTGCGCGCTGGCTTGATTGGTATGGTTGCTCGTGCCTGGCCGGCAGGCGGGTGATTGATGAAAGCTGTAAAGCAAGAGCTTGCTTTTTACATCGATCGTTGCTCATTCGTCCGCTTAAATGGAGCTGTTCGTGTTTTGACAGGAAAAGGTAGACACATATGAACACCTCGATCGATGGGGGTTCAAGGTAACGCCACAAGAATCATGAAAACAGGTGGATGGTTTCCATTTCGGACGATTGTCAAACAGCTCTAATTGGGACTTGGGGATGATTGGTGCTCTCGTCGGCCAGTGGCCACTACTTACCGCACTCGAGAAAACTATTCGAATGATACACCAGCTTCAGTTTGTCAGGCTCCGCTGGATTAAATTACCTGGAGAGGTAGTCGTACGCCAGGAAGGCAGCATGCAGCTCGCTCCCAGTCACCATAGAATCCGGTGATCCATAAAGGGTTCATAGGATCTGTGGAGACTATCGCCATATGCATCGCACCGTTATGCATCAACAGTATTTTGCAATTAGACATAGGAGTTTTACTAGCGATATCTTTATCTGTCTCCGCCGTTAACAGCGCCATGATTACTCCAATCGCGAAAACAGTCGTGGGCGGGGGGTGAAAGGTAAGCTCGAAATATCTATGCAGATCGAATGGTGGGTAAAGTGTTGGCATACTGCGAACAGAGAGGACATACATGTTTGATCGATGTAAAGGAGCGTGAGGAACTATTACAAGTGGGGGCCAGACTCCAGTCCAGCGGGTATCAAGATCAGGATGATATGCAAGGGTTCGTTGATTGAGACTTTGCCGGGATATGTGTACAGCCGATGGTAGGGGTGGCTCACTGAGAGAGCCAGAAATCAATCAAATGAAGCAAAGACCAAGTTGCATTTCGACACCAACCAAGGGTGCGATACGCACGGGAATGGGTAATGTTCTATGGATAGTTCAAGCGTGACTTGGCCTCGGTAATTGGGGCTCGGTCTCTCTCCATCTACGAGATACCTCCTCTTTACGAGCTGCTCTACCTCGTGCCTTCTCCTCAGCTATTCTCCGAGATTCCGTCCACAGCTTGAGGGTATAGTCGTGTAGGGCTTGCGAGTATGACAGGAACGGATCGTTGTCAAAACCAGCCCCGGAGGTCCTGGCGAGTGATGGTGAATTGGAAAGCATAAGTTGTTATTCAAGGGGAAAGAGAGAATAAATGGAGAGAAGAAGGGAGTTAATTGTTGCACTGGAAGGCAAGGGGTGAGCATATAAATGGGTGAGTGTGTTTCTTGAGTGTTTCGGATCACTGGACCGCCTATTTCCTGGAGTTGCTCCACTCGGCGCAGAACATGATCCTCGGCATGCCTGCCGTTGGGTTTATCGTTGGATTATCGCATCGGGCTGCCTGCCTTCACGTGGACCAGGAGAAGCGGGGCCAAACCAAGATCAACGGTGTTTTATGTCCTGGCCTCGCGACTTTGTACACCTTTTTGTCCGCTTGCCAAGATGGATCTCTCCCACATCGCTGGGACGGTTTCCGGTGTGCAAAGTTACAGGCTGAGCAAGGGCTCCACTGAACCTAATAAACGAGCTGTTGCTTCCTTCACAGCGTTACCAAACATGCCAATTTAGGCAGGTGAGTTTGAACGGTGTTTTTGTGTGCCGTCGTATATTTCATAGTACCGCTTGCCAAGTATCGTTTTCTGGGACCTCGTCCCCAAGCCTCAAGCGTAGCCCAAATGACAAAGCGGGCCGCCCAGAACCAGTAATTGTCAAGAGGTTGCACCCAGAGGCCAAGGAGGAGAATGCACCTACGCACACCAGTATACTGGTAATGTTGGGACTCTACTACTAACTTTAAGGTTAATACCCAACAATTATATCGATATTGTCACACAGTACACCACTTGCACACTGATCGAGAATCCCCTGCGCTTCAAGTCAAATAGGACTCATCATTGAGGGGCGCAGTAAGCTCCCCTGCTAAGTATCACCCACACATGTCGAAATAAATGGCAATGCTCCACCTTCCAATAATTTGTCGATGCTGAGAGACTTCTGGCCCCCTCAATTTTTGATTGGCCGATCACACCTTCATTGACTCCACACTAACGACAGGTAAGCGTGTCCTAACCATATGTCAGTGGCCCGCCGCGGACTGTGTTCGGCTGGGGCTTAGGAAGGTTCCCTGGAGCCTGCGAAGCCATGTTGGTGCATGTATTGGCGTGAGCTACAGCGACTCTGCTGCATTGATTCTGGGTCACCGGACATAGGTCATCCTTGTGCCCATCGGGTGATGATAACGTTGAGTGGCCGCATCGGTGCGGCTGTTTCCTGGATCCCTCGTACCTTCGGTAATTCTAAAGAACTGGTGGGTTCCACATTCAATCACAATTAAATGGAAACATGTTCCCACTACAGAAAGAATCGCTTGCTTCCTGCAACACCACATCACCTGATATCCGAGCTCCACCACACGCGTCAGAAAATGATGTGCTTTTGTGAAAGGACATCCGTGGAGCCGCTGTGTTGTCCAATACGACCTCTGTACGTTCGGAAAATGATCCCGTTGCGAGGGAGGCTCTTGTATACTTTAATATTTCGCAAGAAGCTTCCGTTTTCTTTATTCTTGAGTGTTGCTATGACATGCTTACGATGCTCCATTGGCGTAAGAAGTGAGTCCATTGATGCTCATACTCATTAGGACGAAACTTCACCGAGTCTAGGAGGTACAGTAAATACGACAGATAACAATCACAATTTCACCCTCCAACGCCACAGATGCCCAAGAAATAGAAGAAAAGTGATTAACTACTGTTTTGAACGTGCTGAGCGTGCTGAGCGTGCTGAGCGCGCAGTGAGTCGTCGTCGAAGGGGAAGAACGTCATCTTGGGTTCGTACGTCCAGGGTGACATGGATATCGTGGTATTTCTGGAGGTCCTCTGCTTCTGATCTTGCAACTCCCGCGGAATCGTTGGGAAGCCAGATGATTGGTTGAGGTGCTAGTAGTTCGGGAGCATAGAAAATGCCAGTCATCTCTTCCGCATGGTCAGCGAAAGGTAACGGGGGTAAGCGTGGGGGAGCGTCAGGGTGTGTGCGTGCAGCACGCTCTGTGGCGGTCAGGTCATCTAAGGTCTCAGTCGCTGCACCAACGTTAAGCATGATAAGGAAGCTAGGATCAAACGGAAGACTCACGAAGGGGAAGGGGGCCACGATGCCGTGACGTGGGTGGCATCACTGCGAGGGTGAGGGACATCATTTCCAGGACAGAAGCCATAGATCCACGTGCCCTTCTAGGGGAGCTGAGATTACTAAGATTTTCATCGCTGACATCTATCTGGGCAGAGGGTTTTGCAGCCTCCGAAAATGCCTTGAGGGACTCTTGAGTGGCAGGCTCCAGGTGGCGTCTCGTTGGCGCCCGAGTCTTGTTCGCAGTATACAGTTCGACGGCGATGAGAAGGACCAGGGCGAAGCCTACAAGAACTCCTCCTTCGATCCAAAGTCGTCTGCTCAGGAGGATAAGGCCAAGGAGGAGGGGCTGCAGCACCAGAATGGAGCCCAACCCCTTCAGAAGCCAAATCTGCATGAGGCCTCCGGTTTGTGAGAGCGTGCGGACGTAAACATATCCGATAAGGAATCGATGGGCTACTGAAGTGTCAGTTAGCAGTAATGGAAGATTCGCCACTAACATACCAACTAGTGACAAGAATAGCAGAATGACAACGGCTGGTCCAACGAGGGGGAAAATGATAGAAAACGCTGATGCAAATACCATGGCTGCTACGCACGCCCCTGTAGCAAAGGGTAAATTGTAACTCCGTGGATATACAGCTGATAATTTTGGTTTAGCGGGTATGTTAGCTGGACCCTTATTTGCGACTTACCTCGGAAACGCTGGCGGGGTGTGAGGGCATCTTTTTCTGAGCGAAGGACACTCCACAGCCGGAATGGCTGGAGTAAGAGCAATCCAGGGGTGATGACAGCAATATTGATGACGATGACAAGCGCGAAAGCGCCCATATTAACCGATCCGGTAGCGATTGTTTTCGTAAGTTGTTCTCCTTCACTGAACGCTTCCAAGGCGAACAAGAGAGCGCCCACGATAACGATCCATACAGCGACTGCGACTGCGAGGACAGTGCATGTTATCTTGAGTGTGAGGAATTGAACGGCAGAAACAGAAACTGCTCGGGTCCATTGAGTGGTCCCTGTGACGATTGTGAGCTGACCGTTCGTTCGTAACGATAACATACTTACAGCTAATGATGCTAATGGCAATGGTCGTAAAAACAGCAACTGCTACAGCCGGGGCAAGTGACGTCGCAATTCCAGAAGCGAGGTCATTGTGCAGAGATAGCGGCCGGAAAAATGGCAGATAGTGTGAAACATT
The DNA here is from genome assembly GCA_000827185.1 of Hydnomerulius pinastri MD-312. Classification (NCBI taxonomy): domain Eukaryota; kingdom Fungi; phylum Basidiomycota; class Agaricomycetes; order Boletales; genus Leucogyrophana; species Leucogyrophana pinastri. The sequence continues at coordinate 158,705 of KN839844.1, read as the reverse complement.
CGGGGCCGTACCGAGGGCAAGCGACGATGCCGCAGTCACTTCATTCAAGTTAGTCCCAGTCACCGAAGTATAGTTAATGAGAACTTACTGCCCGCGAGGAGGAAGAGAGTGACAACTAGGATGATCGTCCACATCGCAACGGAGTCTAACAGCGTAGGCTCATTCTGTAGCACGTCCCATCTAATGTCCTCCTTGGCTCGCCCTTCTATGACTTCCACACCAGGCAAATGTCGTAGTCCTCGCCCGGTGACGATCCATCCCTTTATGCGGGAACCCTCAGCGATGTCGACATAGCAATCCTGCTGTGCATCAGCGATCTGTCCATTGATGGTCTTTAGTCTCGATCTCCAGTGATTGATCTCCGTGTAGACAATCCCGAGATCATCGTAGTCAAGACCAGAAGCGGGCCGCACAAATGGCTGGTGAGCTTGGAGGCGGAGGTGGGGTGGAGGAATAGCTTCGGGAGGTAATGGTTGACCTTTATTCCGGAGAGGAAAGGTTTCCCGTTGATCCGGGGACGGTGTTTCTTTCCGTGGAGGACGAGGCCTGGCAGGGGGCACTTCGAGCTGTTTTGACTGTTGGGGTGACCTCTCGAAAAGCCTGGAAGGTCCAGCTATCGGTGAATCTCCAAAGTCCACATCGCGCAGCAAGTCTACCCATTCAGCATCCAATGACTCGTTTCGGGGCATCGTGCTCTCTACAGTCACGTACTCCGTTCCACTAGCCCCACTGTTCCCAGAAGTTGAGCTCGTGGCATGATTAGGCCCGTAGTATCGTGGATCGGGAACAGGTTCTGGGGATGAAGGTCCCATCGTGCCGTCTTTCTCCATCTTGATGCGACTGCCCAAAGGCATGCGATCTACTATAGCGGAGTCTCGGTCCACCTCCTGAAAACGGCTGCCTACGATACGCTGGTGGATTGAGTCGGTCAGGCTGACAGGTGTACTCGCGCCATCCCTCAACCGTCCACCACTCATGTTTCGAAGACCGCGAAGTTTGTAGTATTGGGATGGCGCAACGAATGATGTTGGAGCGAACGAAGAATTGGCCTGCGCAGGGTTGTATCTCCTTGGGCGTTGGCGTGGGCGCTATTTGCAAGGTTAGGTACGTCATTCGGAGGTTTAGTCTGAGCACTCACTGATCCCACCAGTGCGCGAGGCCTGCTGATGTATGGCCTCTCAGGCTGTTCGGATTTCTCTTCTGGACTTTGTGGCTGAGGTGGCACTTCCAGGTCTGCAATCGAGGGTTCTGGAGTCGATAATTTGAACGAGGAGATATACTTGGTCTCTGCAACTTCCAAGTTGTCCAATATCTCATCCCGTTCGACAATGAGAAGGGCCAAGTTATGATTGTCACTGCAATAGCATTACGGTTAGCCAAAGCTGGCACTGAGACTGACGCCCAGTGACTGACCAGACTGAAAAGAGACCCTGAACATCGACCTCTAGCCCCGAGGACTCTGAACTTTGCGATGCGCTCCAATAGGACTGACTTTGACTCGCGGCTGGGCGACGAGTGCCTTGCCTGCGAGAAGCTCCTTCGAGGAACGAACTCAGGCCTAACTTGAGAAGTTGATCTTTCATCCGTTTCTCTCCCCAATTAGCAAAACCAGGAGCCTTGCTCGCGCTCAGCCAGCCCATCTCTTTACCTCCGCACCGTATTTCTTGCCAGCGCAAACGGAAAGCAACGAGTCGGTTGAACTCCCGGAGGACAATCCAAACTGCGGGCAGTGTAGCCACCAGAATGGTCAGGATGGTGAGTATAATAATGCGAAGTCGGGCTTTCGATGTCTCGTCGGTCCCGTTGACAACTTCTCGTATCGAGGCGAGGACTGATGTCGGAGCATTTCCGCTGTCGAGGAGAGATAAGACACGTAGAAGACTGAGGTCCTGGATTGTCGAGAAGACTCCCGAATATTGCCCTGGCCCGGTGGATTGCGCCAGACAGGGTGTCGACACAAGGTATAATGGGAGTGCACCGCCAAGGCCGACAGTCGTCCAACCAAGAGCCACAAGGAGTGAAACCCACAAGATGCGCTGTGTGAGTTGCTCGTCGGAGGGAAACAGTTTAGCATCGGTGGCGGCTGATCTGCCCGCATTAGAGACATCTGTGGGTATAGAAGGAACGAGGGGGACAGGGGGGAATAGGAATGCACCGATCGACGAGCTTAGTGGCTTTGGTCGCAGACTACGAGGATCAGTACAGTTCTATATTAGCAAATACAGGCTTACTCTTGTTGGGCAAACCACTCTCTCGCAGCATACAGTTGACGGTAGCGAGGCCGAACGAAGGCAAACAATAACTGAGAGCATATAAACCGACCCGGAGCCAAAAGGCAGGATGAAATCTTACCCAAATGGCAAGCCCAACAGCAGAAGGCAAAATGGCAGTCGCTATTACTCCATCGGCAGTTGCATCCATACCATGCCCAACGCATACGGGTTGAAGTTGAGCCGCGTTTTGAAATCCGGGTGCGTCGGATAGCATGCTACTGGATGGTTGAGAGGTTACAATCGAAGGGTAGTAAGATATATAGGTCGACGATGGTTGGGTTACAGTCGTTGGGTACAAAGTGGTATATGTGTCGAGTTGTGCGTCACGGGGAATCACGAGCGTGGAGTGGTATTTGATCGGGTCAGTATTAGAGTTAGATGAAGTAGGTCTAGATCCGACGTTTTTCGTAGGAGTGGTCAGTATTTCCGAGGAGGTTAGCGAACTCGTCTGCCCCTGGTCATGAGATGGAGACTCGGAGAGAGATGGCCACCAAGCGCTTTGGCCGTTGGAGTGAGGTCGTCTGGGTCGTAGCGCTGATAGAGCGCTGTCATGGGCATGTAGGGTCATGAACGCCCGCACCAGGTGGGCAGGTATACGGAAACAGCAAAAAACGTTGAAGTTGTGTGTGCTCGGTTGAAGATAACTCGAACCCGTCCTAACAGAAGGTCGTCACAACTTTCGCCGAACCACGACTACCATTTTCGGCTTACTTTTACCCCGGTTAGAAATGTCCCTATCTGCGAAGAACCGAAGCTCGTCTGAAGAAGAATAGAATACCTCTGGAGGAGAGCGAGAGGATGAAACTGTTTGTTGAGGGAGTTTGAGGTGGAGGTTGGCGTATATTTCAGATGGCCCTTTGCAGATTTCCTTGTGTCTGCAAGTTGGTGTAGGAAGCACATAGTTCACACTGAGCCGTTTCCAAGGATACACAAGAGTAAGTTCAAAAGCAATGATACTTCCAGTCGTTCGCTCGAGTTCCCCGCCTGGGAAGAACCACAACTGACCACGAAGTTTCCTTGCAAATCTGCCCCAGTGCTTGTGCGCCCATTACCGGCTAAAGTGGTATTTGTAGAGTCGTCGTGCGGTTGGCACGGGAATGAATGGGTGGTAAATTCGTAGTTTACATTTATGCTGCTAGGCAAAGCGCGACAGTGTCCATGAACAACGAAGAGAAATATATAGCTGGGGTGTGAGAGTGATCAGTCAATTGTGGGTGTTATCCCGAGCCAGGTAGCGTTATCTTACATGTGTCAGATGCGAGGGGTCGGGACTATGTGCCAAGGACAGTCTCCCCATTAACGAAGAGTCCCTGTCCGTCATTGAGGATAACGAAGGTTTTATGTCCCTCCACCCATGGTGGAGGGTTTTCTTCCAGCACTGGCGATGGAGGATATCTCCCAGCTTTCTTGAGATCTCGCTTTTCCTTCCGCTTGGAAGCCCAAGACTTGTTTTCATTGCCCGTGATCTTGGGCTGTGCCTTGCGAGCGCTACTGTGGATGCAGCCCATGGTCAAAAATCTGATACTTTGAGAGGTTGAGCTGAGGTCCGCCACGCAGAGCAAAAGGAAGCACGTACAAGTGGGGGCAGGAGTAGCTGGACACACCAAGAGGATCACAGCAGGGAAAACAAGCGGAGGGGCGATCTTTAAAGTACGAGAGGTACCTGATCGCTTGTTATAAGTAAGGGGACCAGTCTGACCCCTGGCGGCGGCAGTGTTGATGGGATTCGGTGCGGTGGCGAGGTGGACGTTGCATCTAGTGACCGTGATGTTTTTGATACCCAGAATACTCACATGGAAACCAGTGCAGTTTCGGAGGTGCACTTAGGGCTCACCTACCTTGGTAACACGAATGCGAATTCTGTGAAGCCTGGTATTATGAACTCGCGCTCGCGCACTGGCCATGTCGCGGTGTCGATATAAATAACAACCTGAAGATAAGCTGTCTCCCTCGAGATACGAAGATTTGCGAAATACTGCCGTGCTCCTGACATGGGAGGGCTGTGATAAAGTTGTTCGTAACTGCCTCTTTGACAGCTGACGAACAGGACACAATGTTCCCAAGATCGCCCGTTTTGGACGACTGATATTGTCCACGTGGCCAGACGTGTTTCTGTAGAGCGACGAGTTTCGTGCTACACTTTGCAAAGTTCTCAAAGTAGCCAATCTGGTCAGAGCAATTATCTAGTAGAGCCTGTTGGGATGGCCAGCTCTGCGTTCAAACATGTAAGTTTCGTTGTCACCTTTATTGATGAATACCATCTTGATTCGTGTTACAGGCAACTGCACCTACGACATTGCAACAAGCACAGACAGATGCTTTACTGTCCCTGCTAAATCTAAATAGCACACCTGAAACTATCCCTGTATCAGGCAGCTCAACACCCGCGAAATCGGGGGCTGCTGGGAAGGCTCCGACCTCTACGGCTCCTTCAGTTTGGAAAGTCCTGGTTCTGGATCAGCAAACGAAAGACGTCCTCGCCACTGTTCTCCGCGTTCAGGATCTTCGTGATGTCGGCGTGACGCTACACGTGTAAGCAGATAGATTTTCAGCTTTACACTTGATCTCACAGAACTTGTAGTCAACTTCATTCTCTGCGTCCCCCACTGCCCGACGTTCCCGCAGTTTACTTTGTTTCGCCGACTTTGGCCAATATCAGGCGAATAGTAGAGGATCTTGACAAGTGCTTATACGAATCTTTCCATCTCAATTTTGTCGAGCCCCTTCCTCGTGCACTCCTTGAGGAACTCGCCGCTTCCGTTGCCAGCGCGGATACTGGCGAGTTAGTAGAACAGGTTTGTGATCGCCTGACATAACATGTGACTGGAAGCAGGGGCTCACTGCGGCACGCATCTAGGTCATTGATCAGTACTTATCATTCATCGCGCCCTCGCCCTCGCTGTTTTCTCTGCTATCACCTCCCCCGCCCCCGGCACCAGCATCTCAGGCTGGACCATCTCAGCCAAAACCCCATTATTCTTACAAACTCCTGAATTCTCCTTCTTCAACTGAGCAACAGATTGAGGAGGAGATCGAGCGTATTGCTAGCGGACTTTTCAGCGCTGTTGTCACGGCAGGTTAGTACTCAGAACCGATATACGCACAGCTGGAGGGCTGCTAACGGAGAATCAACAGGCCATGTACCCATTATTCGCGCACCCAAAGGAAATGCAGCAGAAATGGTGGCGAAGAAACTTGAGGTCAAGATACGCGACGCGCTACTTTCCGCCTCACGCAGCCATGGGGCCACTGCTTCGCTCTTCTCGCAAGATTCCTCTGGATTGTCCAACTTGCAGCGACCATGTATGTTATCCAGGATTCTTTTTCAGTTTTTGTATCATTGATGTGTCGGACACCCCAGTGCTCTTAATCCTAGACAGAAACATTGATCTTGTATCCATGGTCTCGCACGGCTGGACATACCAAGCCCTCGTGTCGGACTGTCTCGAGATCAAACTGAACCGCGTCGTTGTCACAAACCCACAAAAGCGCTCATACGACCTCGACTCGAAGGACTTCTTCTGGGCAAAGAACGCAGCGAACCCCTTCCCTCAGGTCGCGGAGGAAATCGATGCTGAGCTGAACAAGTACAAGCAAGATGCTGCGGAGATCACTCGTTCGACGGGCGTAAGCGATGTTAATGATATCTCGCAGCTGTAAGTGCGCTTAGGGGAGGTGATTGCTTTCGTACTGACCCTAGCTGCAGTGACCTTTCATCCAACGCCGCACATTTGAAGACTGCAATCACCCAGCTTCCGGAACTCACAGCTCGCAAGGCGACGCTCGATACACACATGAACATCGCCACTGCACTTCTGGAGCAGATCAAGAAGCGTGGTTTAGACGAGCTGTTCAGCACCGAAGAAGCCATTAACAAACAGGTGCGTTCAACAAACCCATAACCATCACACACAAGCTAATGAGTCAAATTCACAGACTGTGGCATCAGTCTTGGAAACTCTGCGCGCACCGAGACCAGACGGAACATTCACCCCAGAAGATAAACTCCGTCTCGTCTTAGTTTTCTACCTCTCCTCACCTGACAACGCGATATCAAAGGACGACATCGCCGAGCTGGAGAAAGAGCTAAAGAACGCAAGCGCTGACACTGCTGCATTCGAATACGTCCGGCGGACGAGAGAAATCTCGCGGATGACCGTTAGTGCCGCTGTCGGTGGGACGTCTACCCCTGTACTCGGTGGCGGCCAGGGAGAGCTCTTCCGAGGCTTCACGGCTCTTGGAAATAGGGTTCGTGCACTCACTATAAACTTCAAACGCTAGCTGACTTATCACTGTCCTGTTGTGCAGTTGACTGATCGCCTGAAGGAGGGAGGGCTGGAAAACCTCATTTCAGGCGTGAAGAACTTCCTCCCTGCGAACAAGCTTCTTCCTGTAACTCGCCTTACAGAAGCACTCATGGACTCCTCCGCAGCATCTAACCAGTCCCTCCAAGAGACCGATGAATACATATTCCTCGATCCTCGTGCTCCGCGACACGCACAAGGGCTGGGTATCTCTGGAGGTGCAGGTGGACCGGGCGCAGGAGCATCCGGCCCTGGCAGAGCGAGACGTATGGCATTTGGTGAGGGCATGGTGTTCGTGGTGGGTGGTGCAAGCTACGTCGAATACGGAAACCTCGAGGAGTGGGCCGGCAAGACAGGCAAACGTCTTACCTATGGCGGTACCGAGATTGTGGATCCCGGAGGATTCGTTGGAGTATTGGAGGATTTGGGTAAAGGAACCCTGTAGTTATTAGATACATGGACACTATTTGGCTGTGGAAATGAACTCATACAGCTGGAGCATGGTAATGAAATAGATCGGATACCAAATGACTGAGTGGCGATGAAACTAAAGGATACAAGGTAGACAGCAGCAGGCATGCTAAACTTTGGTTTACTTCCTGTTGTTTGAGCGCATCGCGAGTATCTGGACTAGACGGATGCTACAAGGACGTAAGAAAGTGCGGGCAAACGCAATATCTGGTTGTACTCACAAAATGTTGATCATATCAAGCTCAAGAGCGATAGACTCTTTCATGGGATCCCGAGGAATGGCACCCGCCTCAGCCATACGTGCGTGTTGCAAGATCTTTTGTGTGCTGTTTGACAAGGACGTGAGTGTTAGCCAAGGGTGGAGATGGACGACCAATGATCGCGACTCACTCGTAAAGCACGAATCCACCGAACACTGCCAAACCACCGTAGAGGGAAATCGACTCAGCGACGGCAAGTCCACGCATGCCGAGGGGGAGAGCCATAGGAGCCAAGGAGCTGAGAGCTACCACCGTTACACCAGCGAGAAGAGGACCACCCATGTACAGATATTTGTCATTCCTATCCGAAGAATAAGCATCACGTGGAATGCAACCAGGGAAGGTATACGGACCTCGCAGTAGCACCAACATAGGAAAGGGAACCAACTACTCCGCACGTGTACAGAGCGGCACGAGACAGGATCGCTGGGCTAAAGAAGAAAAGCGGGCTCAAAGTCGCTGCTTGACAAGCGTTGAATCCCTGCACGAAAGTCAGCCAAGATGCGCAGCCAGTAGGAGCGCCAACTGACCAGCCAGAAAAGATGCTTCTGCACCGTCTTTTCGGGAGGAGTGTAGTATACCCCCATCATGGAACCAATACTTCCGACGAGACTGACACCCAATACAACCCCTGTAAACAGACGTCAGGACCGGATGCAGAACCAAGTGTCATCAGAGCTCACATGGATTCGCTGCCATGATTCTGAAAGCAACACCAGACTTGAACATACTCCTTGCGGCCAACGCGGTGAGAACAAGACCACCCCCTGTGTACTTGAAGCTGTCGTGGAGGTAAGACTGTTCTGTAGCAGTCAATGAATCTCGAGTATCTCTGTTCAGTAAACCCTCTGCAAGGATGACAGCGCCCGCCACAGCAGCCTAAGGACCCGTCTGTCAACGCCAGAGAGTGAAACTAAGTGGAAGTAGTATGTACCGCTGTGATTCCAAATTTCTTCCAAGCCTCTTGTGATGAGGCAGTGGTTACAGTCTGTGCATCCGTGACGATTGTACGGGAGAACCGAGATAGTAAAGAGGGAGACAAGATCGTCGAACGTTTCTGGAGAGCATTTCGGAACGTGCTAAAGCCCATCTTCGAGTTGCCCGAGAACGGTTGCACCCTTGGCCGAACCACAACTTGAAAGACATTGCGACCGAGTGCTGGCCTGAGCGCACTAGACAGACCGACGGGTAACATTGATATCCTAGTGCCCGAAGTTGGGATAAATAAACTGAGAGACGAAGCAGAGGTGAAGGTTGGGCGAAGGGATGTGCACTCGGCATCAGATTGATGTAAGCCTCTCCCAGCCAATCATAGCGCGCGAGTTCCCGATCTTATTTGCCGGCCAGGCGTCGACGTCACCGGCAACCCGGATGGGCTCATTGCTCAATGATTCTAGCATCACCGGGAAACACTCACGCTGACTGGAAAAACGCGCAGAGTAAGGCAATATTAAGCACAACAATAAACAGTACAAGCTATACAAATATGAAAGGAGGTCCAAGCAATATGATACCACCCATCTTACGAAGATTGTAGCGCCTTCGACGGATCGACAACTGCGACTACCTTGTGCTCCATAGCAAGAGCAAGCAGACTCGCCTCTCCCCACTTCTTCCAGTCGATCTCGAAGATGCCGGTCTTCTCCCCAGATGTCCATGACCAAGTCCGCTCTCTCGCCTTGACAGTCGTGAGACTCGCTGTTTGTTATCGAGCGGTGAGATGACATACCTTGACATCGTACAGATATAAGGAGCCGTCGCCACCGCCAGTCGCGAGCTGATCGCCATCTGGACTGAACGACAGAGTGAAGACATGCTTCGTATGATCCGTGAAGATTTTCAAGCAATCTCCAGTCACCGAATCCCATAATCGGGCGGTGAAGTCAAACGAGGCTCTGCAGTCCGGTGAGATGACCAAGTTTTCGTATTTGACTCAATATACTTACGTCGCTACGAGCTCGTGTTCACCCGATGGTGTATTCGGGCACCACTTGATGGAAGTAAGGCATTGTTTGTGGCCTTTTAACACGACGGGAACACATGTCGACTTTTCGGAGTGGAGGTTCTCGATGTTCCATATTCGTGCGGTGGTGTCGTCTGAACATGAAGCCAAGCGAGTGCGCGATGGGTTGCACTTGACCATATTTAGTTCGCCCGTGTGTCCCCTGATACAGTGTTAGGGTGGAGAATGGCTGCGACAGACAATGAACCTACCTGAGAGTTCGTATGGGTTTGGTCCCATTGAGGGAGACGATGTGGACTACGCGGTCACTCCCACAGCTCGCGAAAGTGGAGTCATCGAGCCAGTCAACATCCAGACAACAAGCTTCTGCCCGATGCGCATAAGGGTGCTTTTCGCTGCCTGACCCAAGGACACATTACCTTCGTGGTTTCGGTACTGCCGGTGTAATCTCTTGTTCTTGACATCCCACACGCAAGATGTACTATCCAAGCTTGCGGTGACTATCCACTGACCTGAGGGCGAGAACTTTGCAGCAAACACGGGCTCCTACGCCAGGTTATTATAGCCTGAGTGACGAAACTGAGTGTTGCCTGCCTTGTGGTGGTTATCTGTCATATATATCTTTCCTGCCGAGGTGCATATTCGAAGTATGGAGTCGTATGAGCCAATTGCAACCAGCGAGCCATCGGGGTTCCAGTCGAGTGACGTCAAGTCTGCCTGGGCAGAGGTGGCGAGATTCGATAGTGTGACTGAAGGCCGCAATTGCGAAGCGGGTGACGGGTCATACGAACCAGAAGGAACGTTCCAATAGTTGATTGTGGCATCGCGTGATCTGTTGGCCAATAAATAACATCAATAGGTTAGTGTGTGGAATCGTTCGCACCCAGATACCAGTTGTCCGGCTGCAGAAGGGTTCCATGCGACGACGAACACCTTGGAAGTGAGGTCAGTGTAAGTCGCTTCTGATTCTACAGTACCTCACCTCTGCTTTGTGAGCTTGCAATAATCTCACGGTTTCTGAGCGCTTCGTCTTCGTCTTCTTTGCCACAGCGTCGGAGGGGCCTTGTTGCAATTCAGACGTTTTCACCTCATTGGTAGCTGGTTTTGGTGTTCCTGTGTGTAGAGTTCAAGCCAATCAAGGGAGTTCGCTAGACGTGGATTTACGCACCATCAACAGCCACGGTTGTATCTTTATCTTCGACCTCCTTTCTGGCGCGCTTCTCAGCGCGTCCACCCTCTGTAGACGGTGTACTTGACTTTCGCTTCACCCCGTTTTCCCCGGTCACTTTCAACATACTTGATTCTCCCAATTGCTGAGAGGATGGTTGCGACGGCGCGTTGGGGTCTATGGCGCACACATGACGTCCCAAAAGTGAGAAGCCACTCTTGCAGTTCCTTGCCAACGAGTCTCCTTTCCAGTGTGCCTCGACTTCGCTGTACAAGAGCGCTTTACTGAGGAGTTCTACAAGCTCACCACGTGGAATATGTTTATTGACGTGATGCGAGTGGTCCAGACGTCCTTCCATGCGTAGCGAGAATGCGGAATGCTGAAAGCCTGATTGGAGAGTTAGTCGGCTGGGGGGCATTGATAGCATGTGGGACAAACCTGAATCTTGAAAGTAGGCGTGGATGAGGCAGTTAACCTCATCCGCAGTGATGGTTATGGGGGCCGTCATAGTGCCCATGGCTTGACTTGATCGATGTTGGTGGAGGCTTTCACTGACAAGCGTGAACCGGAAATGAGTGCGGAGTTGGAAAACGAGTTGTCTTCCACAACAAGTACTTCTGATGAGGTCGTCACTGAAAACGTCCCGGTGAACGTGGAACAAGTTTGACGCCTGCACCGGACTTAACGCTGAAAAGTATATCGCCCGATAAAATTACTCGCGCATACTCATTCCGTATATATAGTTGGCTAACCGTATGCCGACTCTCGCTGGCGTTTTACCTGCCATTGCAATCCGTCAAATTATCGTTTCTCGACGTTGTGCTCCAGGCCAATCACTCGCTCTCCTTCCCTGTAATGCAAGTAACGCTAGGCTTCACTGCTAGTGGTATCCCCGCGCTATTCATGCTTGTCAAGTTGCTCGTCATCTGAAAGTTGTCTGACTTCACCTGTCAGACTCCTCTATGAATCGTGTCATGTCTTTTACCATCTAATCTGATCCGACATACTGTGGTAGTGCATGATTGTCGTGGGTTCTTCGCCCTCGATCGTCTTGCACTGGCAGGGCTTCTCAACGTCCTTCATCATGTCATGGCCTGAAATGAGGGAACGCGAAAGTCACGTGAATATATCCCCCTATTGATCTCCAAGTCCGATGCCGAAACCCGATGGCGTCGAACCCACGGCAGAGATAACTACCAGTGACTGACCAACCTTTCCCAAGCTTCCTTTCCTAAAAGCAAGCCTCGAGGCATCCCCACAGACATGGCAGAATACGACTACGATATCGACATGCCTTCCGACGACGACGGCTACGAGGGGCCTGATGCGTACATTGAGGGCGACGATAATGTCTTTGACCTGGAAGTCGGACAGGACGAGCTTCGAGGGCAGTCGCAGGACGGTGGCGCCGCGATAGCGCAGATCTTGGGCTGTGAGTCCCGGACGGTATTATCTTGCCAAGCACGTTTGCTCATGCAATCCCTCCATCCAGCACTATTCGACCTACAGCAATTGCAACCTGGTGACACCGCTGATAGGAACACCAATGCCACGTCGGAAAACAGGGAGGGACGTGGCTCGTTAGGTACTATCACGTACGGTGATCTGTTGCGTCTACTACGGAGCGGGCCTACAAGTGCAGCGGAAGGTGCGGAGGAGGATGACGACGACGATTACGAAGATGACTACTCGGGGCGTTCAGGAAACACGGACTGGAACCAGCAATGGTTCCCTCCACACAATGAACCTCAGCCAAAAGGAGTCGAACTTTTGATGGGTGGTGAATTTGGCCGATTGAGTAACAAGTTGAGGTCGATGAAAGGCAAAAAGAATGTTTCTCGGCTCCTTCTCGATCGGTCATCTCGACCTCGAGGCGCCATGCCCAGAGAGGACCTGACCAGTGTAGGTCCTACTTTTCTTGCACCGCAGACTTTATGCTCAAGTGATTGACAGGATCTGTTACCTAATTCTAATGGAACTGCTGTCGCCTCCAACGGTGCAAACCTTTATGTCGGACAGTACTCTAAAGGTAGTTATATTTCACGTTCACCATAAATCACTCTGCTCACACTATTGTTCAGACTCTTCGTTCTATTATACATGTTGCCAAGGTTGGCCGACCGTATGGGCTCAAGCCTCCGAAACTTATATTATCCTCAGACTTCCGTCTACATGTCTATGACATGACATCCCCACCAGTAAAGCATGCCAAACGACCGCGAAACCTGCGGCGTGGTGCAGCAATTGAAGACGATCGCGATCATGAGTCGACACTCAAAGTTCTCAAGACCATTCAAGGCCATCCCGGCCGGTGGACGATCACCGATTCTCACTTGAGCCCGGACAATGAAAGGTGAGACCTTCGCGCAACTACAAGTCAATCATGTGGTTCATCTGCTGCTATAGGATGATTTACTCCTCAATCGTATGTTTGCTCTCCTTTAATGTGCTGTCGATCGCTTATGCCTGCAACAGTCGCCAACGGTGTACATGACGAATACCCTGGATTCTTCAACAATACAGACGCCTATCCGGTTTGCTGACTCAGGTCGACGTCAAGGCCGCTCCATATGGGGCCTCTACGACGAGGAATCTTTTGGTATTTGGAGTTGCAGGTTCTCTGCCGATGGTAATGAAGTAGTTGCTGGTGGAAGCGGCCAAATCTTTGGTGGGAGATGCGTTTCTATGAAACATGAGGTGCACTGACCTCGACGTCCTGCAGTGTACGACCTTTTGGCAGACCGCAGGACAGTCAAGATCGTTGCGCATGGCGATGACGTGAACAGCTGTTGTTGGGCTGATACAGCCTCAGGGAACGTCCTCATCAGTGCTTCAGATGATACTTTCCTGAAAGTCTGGTAAGGGACTGCCTGCTTGTTACCGTTGTCTGTCTGACCGAGTGCAATACTTTAAAGGGACAGACGGTCTTTAGGAGCATCACAGAAGCCATCCGGCGTCCTTGTTGGACACACCGAAGGCATAACTAACGTCTCCGCGAAAGGTGACGGAAGATACATTATCTCGAATGGAAAGGATCAAGCACTGCGGTTGTGGGATCTCCGAAAGATGTGCAGCAGCGAAGACTTCGATACCTTCAAAGACAGGGACTATAGATCGCCCAGCTACGACTATCGGTAAGCTTTTCGAGGGTGGCTTTTTGCATCGCTCATATCTCTGCAAAGATACGGCCACTACCCTAAGCCGAAACGTGCGGCGCATCCTAATGATTGCAGTGTGATGACCTATCGGGGACACGCCGTCTTGCGCACGTTGATACGGTGTAACTTCAGCCCTACGGAGACCACCGGTGGCCAGTACATTTATTCTGGGTCCGCTGACGGAAGAATTCACGTGAGTCTCATCTATTCTAGTCTACTGCAGGCCTCCTTAATCATATCCCACAAACAGATCTGGTCGCTCGATGGTCGTGTAGTCGAAGTTCTAGATCGCTCTCAAACATTACCCATGTCATATGACCCATCAGGTCCTGAGCTTGAACCTCTGTCAGGATCTCGTCCGACGGTTTGTGTCCGTGACGTTAGCTGGAGTTCGACGGTAATTATGATGATTCATGATATACTCCTCTCGCGCTCATTCATATGTTACAGGAACCTGTCTTAATGAGCGTCGGCTGGGAGAGCTCGCGCATCGGAGGGAGTGTCGTGGCTCGTCACGAATGGAAAGGGCTTTCAAAGATGGGCAATTCGTTAGAGGACCTCGCAGAGAAACAGCACAGCGAGCGTTCCGAAAGGGCAGCGAGACGGGCCAAGGGATACCGGCGCATACCCGGCGCGTTTGACGAGGAGGATGAAGACGAGGAGTGATAAAGGATTGATGAGGACGATAAGAGTCGTTGCTTTCATGGTAATTCCACAACTTTTATTTTGCATTTTCGTACCTTGTCTCAGTTTGTTGTATGTTCCGCATTTTGTAACAACACTCACCGGCGTGCACTTGCCCTGTGCAGTACACGGATTTGACGATACATCGTGATACGGTTTCGGGATCGTCGTCCGAGAGGCACATGACACCAAACAACCAGACTAAATATCACAGCCAGCTCATCACCAGGACATTGGGCATCGGCCTGCTCTTCCCCAACATCTTGATCTAAGACATTTCTCCCTCCTCTTCTGCCACGTCGTCTGCAGGGAAATATCTATCATCTCTATGTGAGCCCCTCTCTGGGCTCCACCACGCTCACTCATGTCCTGACCATACCAGTATCATCAGCCCCTTCCTTTCCAGAATGTCCAAACCGTCCGCCACATATACCCATGGGCACCATGAATCTGTCCTTCGCTCTCACACATGGAGGACAGCCACCAACTCGGCGGGTTACTTGCTCGACTCTCTTGAATCGCACATGCACATTCTCGATGTCGGATGCGGTCCAGGTACCATCACCACCGATCTAGCACGATACGTACCCCAAGGTCGCGCCGTCGGAATTGACAACTCGGCCGAGGTCGTCGAAAAGGCTGCCGCCCTGGCTTCTGAAGGAGGCCAGAACGTCACTTTCGAAGTTGGGGATATCCACAAGCTCAATTATCCAGACGCGTCGTTTGACGTGGTACATGCACACCAGGTCTTGCAGCATGTCACGAGTCCCGTCGAGGTGCTATTGGAGATGAAGCGCCTCACGAAGCCTGGAGGGATCATCGCTGTGCGATCGGTGGACTTTGCAGCAATGACGTGGTACCCAGAGGTAGAAGGTCTGAGGGAATGGCAACAACTATACTTGGACGTTGCTCGTTACCTTCGCGGAGAACCGACGGCGGGACGACAGCTGCATGCATGGGCCAAACGCGCAGGGCTTGATGCAGAAAAAGTGAAAGCCGGTGCGGACACTTGGTGTTTCAATACTCCGGAGGAGCGGAAGTGGTGGAGTGAGCTGTGGGCCGACAGAATGACGACGTCCTCGTTTGCCAAGAATGCGATAGAGAGTAAGTATGCTACGAAGGAGAAGTTGGAGAAGATTGCAGAAGCATGGCGCGTGTGGGGAGCTCAGGAAGATGGATGGTTTGCTGTTCTGCACGGGCAGATCTTGTGTCGCGTTTAGATATTTCCATGGGCTCCTTGTATACGTCGAATACTATAAATCCGTGTAATATCAATTTATGGGCGATAGCTATGATGTGCAGTTGGTCTTGCAATGGAGCTCTTGGTGGCAGATAAACAGGGGATTTCCTTTTCAGGGTGAGCCCCTGCAGGCTTGTTTGGGCTTGGGGGTCTTCTAGTTCCTGTGGGTCTCTGAGTTACCAACTACTGCCACTGTTATGGCTGCGGAAAGTCAGCTCTCTGGATTTCCTCCAGGTTACTTCGTGATTCGCTCCGTTGCGACGGGTCGCCTTTGGGATGTCAGCTTAGACGAAGTGGAGGACGGCACAGAGATCGTCCTTTGGCCCGAGAAAGAGCACTCTCTAGTAGAAAGTAAGAAGTTCCGATTGCGCCTAGAGTCTGATAGCAGGCTCCTGAAGCTCATGTGCTCCATATCTTGGTAGGCTTGAGAAATCCGGACGCGAATAACCAGGTGTGTGATCCCCACGATAGGTATCACCGTATCATCGCCCCCATATCTTACGACGTATAGGTCTTGTTCATCGATACCTCCGGCGCTTTGTGCTCGCGGGCTTCAGGCCACGCGATTGACATTGAAGGTGAGGGAAAATCTTTCAGCACTACGAGGTTGACTGAAACTATCGGGCCCGTACAAGACGAACGCCTTGTACTCAGGCACAGACGACCAGTCTCCAAGCCCTACCCAAATGCCTACTCACACCCACTTCCGCAATTCTCATATGATCGAGAAACGCAACAGATCTCCGTAACATACACATGCGATCCCACATACCCTCCTCCGGGGAGTGGAGCTTCAAACGCGTGGAGAAGGAAATCTTATATTTTGTCTTCGATTCCGATGAGGAAACCCAAATCCTTGATCGATAACGCCTCGGCGTTCATATCATCTGCGGTAACGGCACCATTTTCGTTCTTTTCCGGAAGTCTAGCCGCCCCATCGAAGACCACTCCGGAAGAAGTTTTCAGCGGCGATATTGATTTGGCAGAGGATGAAATGTTGGAGCAGGATCGAGGGGAAGAAGGAGAAGTGGATGACTCCGTTGAACTTGTCAGGAAACTGCGCGTTTTGGCCATAGATCCACGAGATGCTCCACCCGAGGGACCCAACGCCAGGAAGCGCAGGCAATGGCAAGTTTTGGCCTTGCGGACATCGGCTGCTCATCGTCGAGTCTCACCGTGAGTTGGGCGGTATGAAGCATAGCGGTCGCCATTCTTGGATTTTATGATACCGCGGTCTATACGGTGGGGTCTCTTTGTTGTTGGCATGGACTGGATTGTTGTAACTTACATACATAGGTACTTCTTGTTGTTTCTTGCTCGTGGAAGTGGGAACTTACTGATAGCTTGGAATATGCCCGGCGCGGTCACGTGAGAGGCGAAACCTTTTCGAGATAACTCTTCAGAAGTCTTCCCAACAACTATCTTTCTTCTCTCTTCCATGCATGTCTTATCTACGCGAACTTCAGCACGACTTCTACGCAGATTGGTTGAGCAATTTGGATATCAGAACTTTATTGTGGCGGTGGGCCTCATGTATCGGACTTAGCTGTCCGAGTCCAATCCAACTGCCAGTGATAAGGGCTTGTGACCTTGTGGTGGGACAGATATTTCCCAGCTCTCAGTACTAAGCTTTGTGCGAGCAGACATACCTCCAGATCTAGTTGATTATGAGGAACTGGGCCAAACTTGCTGCGCTCGTCGCGCTGTTCGGAAGTGTCTACGGACACCAGCAACATCCTCTCGGGGACTTTCAGGAGGAGCCTGAGACGTGGCTCTCGAAATATGGCCCACAAATCGACCAGCCGTTCTCAGGCCCATTGGCTTTCTCGCACTTGGACTACAAACGGTGCTTGGAAGATGTGTCTGCTGAGTTCGACATTGCAGTTCTTGGCCTGCCATTTGACACTGGTACGTCTTACCGACCGGGAGCTCGTTTCGGGCCATATGCAATCCGTTCGGGCAGCAGAAGGCAGAGAGAAGCTCGTGGTTATAGTTTAGCCTGGGGCAACAACCCCTATGAACAGGGTTCAAAAATTCTCGACTGTGGGGACGTGCGTTAGTCCAAGCTGACTTGTACAAGATTTGGGTTAATGTCCCTTTCAGGTCCCTATCATTCCATTCGATAATGCGCTTGCGATGGATCAGATGGAAGTCGCATACTCCACCTTGCTGGCGCGTCCAATCGCGTCCAACACATCTGTCTGGCAGCAGGGAGCTGCCCTCGCCAAAGACGGCCGCGAGCACCCCAGGATTGTCAGGTGACGGGAATCATCTGCTGAACGCGCAATAAGGTTTTAACCACATTTCTGTAGTCTTGGTGGTGACCATACAATCGTGCTCCCCATTCTTCGAGCACTCAACAAGGTTTACGGTCCAGTCTCAGTGATTCATTTTGACGCGCATCTCGATACCTGGGGTGGCTATCCCGGAACTGTCACAGAACAATCACGCATCACGCATGGAACATTTTTCTACATTGCAAATGAGGAAGGTCTCGTTGCAAATTCTAGCATCCACGCTGGTATCCGATGCAAATTACAAGTTAGTGTATGAGCAGCTTGAAGCGCTCTGGGCTAATGCCTTACTCAGGGGCTCGGAGACATCGAGAATGATGCATCAGTTGGATTCCACTTCATAACCAGTGATGACATTGACGATCATGGCGTTCCTGCCATCATCGAACGGATTAGGAAAAGAGTTGGAGATACCCCCGTGTACTTGAGGTCAGACGTGTGCAGAATATGATAGAAACATCGGAGCTGACAAGATTTCCATAGCCTTGACATAGATGTAATTGGTGTGTACGAGTCCACCATGTGAAGACAGACAGCTAACTCTTACCGCCAGATCCTGGTCTGGCACCCGCGAGTAAGTCTTCACTCGGGTTGGCGTTAATCTGCAATACTTAGTGTACAATCGTAGCTGGTACCCCTGAGGCCGGTGGTTGGACAAGCAGAGAAGTAAAGCGCATTATCCGAGGACTGGCTGGACTGAATTTCGTGTACGTCCTCGAAACACACCCTCTACGCCGCACACCGACTTACTAGATTTCAGTGGCGCTGACATCGTAGAGGTCGCTCCAGCATACGACCACGGTAAGAAATCCATTTACCCTGGGGTGATTGTACTGACGCCCGGTGTGTAGCTGAGATCACTGGTACTGCTGCGGCAGACATTGTGCATGACTTCCTCTCGATGTTCATGTCACAAGAGCCACCGAAGCCTACCAGTCTTCCAGGCATGTGGCCCAGAGACGAGCTCTGAAGCTGCCGATACAGCCAATCTCAAAATCTCGATAGCGTCCCCATGGGCAGGTGGTCCCATGCTGCTCAGGCACCGCGTGAGAGTAGAGATAAGTGCGCGGCAGAAGCCGGGAGCGGAAGGATTGTACCTGCCCGTGTCCTGTCGGGGCTATCTTATCAACATGTCTAAAAGCACTTGGAAATATAAAACAAGGACACCACCAGCGTGTCTTTGTGTCAAGTATAGCGTTTTCCCGAGCTCAGGTGTTATAAGTACCCTTGTGCCCTCACGTACACGAGGCTGAGACTCTTACTGAGGGTAGCCCAGATGATCTCCTCCGAGTTTCTCGCATTGGTATTTCTGCCAGTCGTTCTGGCTCATGGACAACATCCCTTCAGTGATCCATCACCGTCAGCTGAGCCATGGGCAACCAAGTATGGCCCACAATATGACCTAGGGTATTCCGGCCCCCTAAGTTTCTCGCACCTCCCCTACACACGCTGTCTCGATGATACGTCCGAGACGTTTGACATCGCGATCCTCGGCATGCCCTTTGATACTGCAACATCGTACAGACCCGGTGCGCGGTTTGGGCCGTACGCCATTCGCTCGGGATCGCGTCGCCAAGGCGCGACTCATGCGTACGCGCTCAATTGGCAGACAAATCCATACTCATTCGCAAAGGTGCTTGATTGTGGAGATGTAAGCATTCCCTTTGAATTAACGCGCATCGAATCATCTTACTCACCACTCTCGTGGCTAGGTACCAGTCAGCGCGTACGATAACGCATTGGCTGTCGACCAGATGGAGACAGCATATATGACGTTGCTTGGTCGTCCAATAAACGGAACCTCTGACGTCCATGGCATGCAGACAGGCAAGATGGCCAAGGATGGCGTTGACCACCCCCGAGTCATCACCTTGGGTGGGGACCATACTATTGTGAGCTCAAGCGTTCTCATCATCCGGGCCTTCTGCATGCGGCGCAAGCATGGGGGATAAGCTGATTGACCACTTATTAACAGGTTTTACCCATCCTTAGATCCCTCTATCCGGTCTACGGACCTATCTCCGTCATTCACTTCGACGCCCACATCGATACCTGGCCAACTCTAGGTGGGATAACAGAGCAGGAGAAAGTGACTCACGGGTCCTTCTTCACCTTAGCTTTCGAAGAAGGGCTCATGTCGAACACCAGCATCCACGCTGGTATCCGCAACAAACTTGAGGTTCGTGTCGTCGTTCCATACGGCAGGCTAGGAAATTTAAGCAACCCCAAATCAGGGTCCTTCGTTGATTGAACACGATGAAGCGGTTGGCTTCGAGTTGATCATGGCTGACGACATCGATGATTTCGGCACGGAAGATATTATAAGGCAAATTAGGAACCGTGTCGGCGATTCCCCCGTATACCTCAGGTAAATGGGACGGTGGTTATGTTGTTCCAAGGCTGACAGACGCTCCCCATGGTCTAGCTTCGATATCGATACCATTGGTACGAGCAATTCAGATATATGCCTGAACTGAGAGAATTTAACATATCCTTCACCTTAGATCCAGGTCAAGCACCTGCCAGTGAGTCTCAATTCCCCCTTGTTCACTCCACTCCCTCACAGTATCATTTAGCCGGTACACCGGAGCCAGCAGGCTGGACCGGCAGGGAAACGAAACGCATCTTGCGGGGTCTTGCTGGTCTTAACTTCGTGTAAAGCATCCTTTTATTTTCAAGGCTTCACTCGCTGAACTCATTGTAGCGGCGCTGATATCGTCGAGGTGGCTCCAGCGTATGATAATGGTTCGTCCTTTGGGCACTTTGATGGCTCAGGTCCGTGCTGACCACGACATGCAGCTGACATCACAGGTATTCTCGCTGCTGGGCTTGTGGATGATTTCCTCTCCCTTTTTGTTGTGGACAAGCCTCCTGTCCGCCAGAAGAAGAGGGGTGCCCTCAAGGATGAGTTGTGATCACGAAGTAGACTGGTAGGTGTCGGTGGGACGTGATGTGTCGCAAAGCATTCACAATAAGATACAGTGGGTATCTACTTACAGTCATACAATTATCATCGCGTAGATGGTCCGTATGACGAAAAGAAAACAGATCACAGTAGTCCGTAAAAATGTCAAAAAAACTCAACTCAACCTTTGCTTCCCCATTGACCTGGAGCCCCTGCAGGCCCAGATTCGTACGTCGGAGGGCTATCGCTGTATTGCGGCTGTGGCGGGGCCATAACGATGCTGCTTCGCGGACCTCTTGGGCCCTTGATAGGACTGACGTTCGATGCCGCACCAACGATGTGCGTGTCAATCGCGGGTGGCGAACGTGACATTGGCGATGGGGAGGTATGTGAGGGACCCTGGTAGTTCCCGTAGTAAGGGTCATTGTATGGGTCGTTGTTCTGCGGGGGTGGCACAGTGCTTGCCCCATAGCCACCACCACCAAGAGTGTAACTTCGCTCGGGCTGGTGAACGGGAGATCTTGGAGCGCTGTACGGGGCTGCGTATGGGGACTGGGTGGAAGCCCCAGGCATAGCAGCTGTCGCATTGTAGACGTCTGGGTTGAAGGATGGCTCTGTGTAGTGTGTCGCGGGTTGTGTGCCGTAAGGATCGTAGGGCGCGTATGATTGCTGAGCAGGGGGGTTGTCTAATAAAGCGTGAACATCAGCCTATCAGCCGGAAAATAATGCAACGACTTACAAGAGCTGCCTCCAGCTACGTGACCATAGGCTTGTGGGCCGTATGGATCTTGGTTGTAGTAGTTGGTTGGTGAAGGGTCATGCATGGGCGCCACTGGGGCTGGTGTTGGCACGGGAGGGGTCATGGACGTGTAGGTGTTGGATGATGGAGGGTACATCGAAGGGGTAGTAGAAGCAATGACTTGAGTATGACTGCTCCCCTGTCGCTGCGGTCTGGGGGGATAAGATGACACATTGTTGTATTCATCAACCGCACGAGTGCCGGGGACGGCCTGGACATAGCCACCCCCTGCATATCCTCCTTGTGACGGGCGTCGGCCATAAGATCCCATACCAGCTCTACCGGCTGTTGAGATGCTGTGATTGTCGCGATAAGGCACTTCGTCTTCATCGGCATAAACCTCGTCACCGTCCACTCGTCCCTTGAGAGGTTGTGACTGGTCATATTCGTGGAAGGAGGGTAAACCAACCTCGCCTTGGGCCTGGCGGGCTTTGCGGTCTGCTTCTGCTTTGACTGCATCGAGCCGCATTTGATCGCCGTTACCATAGCCGTTCGCACCGACGGCAGTGCCTGGCTTTCCACCCCATGCATCCCTCGGACGTCGCTTGATACAGCATCTCCCGATGCCGTAGAAACATCCACTAAAGAATAGCAGGATCCACGACACCAAAGTCAGCCAAACAGCATTGCCAATCGATGCAGAGCCTCCTTGGACGGAGTTAATTCGCGATTTGGCGATGAAGAAGAGGGCAATGTCAAAAATGAAGGCAGCGAGTGCGACAGTGGCCCCGAATCCGGAGATGCAGCTACTGAAGCATGTCATAGACATTTCGCGAACATGGGCGAGGAGACCGAACAGGGCCGCAACGCCAGCCAGACCAAAGGCGACGATGTGAAGGACAAGGGCATATGTGAGCCATTTCACGACAACATCTGGTATTTGAATGGATGTGTTATCGCCAACGAGACCATTTATGTCTATTGGAAAGAGGTGAGGCGGACGCCACTAGGACGTGGGGGGTATGACTTACTGAGTTCGTATCCCACAGTGGCATTTGAGCAGGACGTTGTCCCGCCGACCGTCAAGCAGTAGCCCAATGTTCCAAATGTGAGGTACTCATCAACATTCTGATTGGTCATAGACGCCTTAAGGAAGTAGACGGATTTTATGAGTGGAACAGAGAAAGATACAATGGCCAGGAGGATCGTGGCCACGAGGGTAACCAAGAACCCAGGAGTCGCTGGTCGGATGAAACCCATTATCACTGGGGATGGGCAGAGCGCTAGCGCTCCGATGAATCGCCTTTGGAGATACTTTTTGAGATATGAAAGAGATTGTGAAGGTTGTGGAGAAAGGAGACTTGACTTTTGATTTTGACTTTGCCACTTGACTTGGCTGGATGAGCAGCGTCACATGGATGCGGACTGCGACCAAGTTAAACAATCCCAAAGCAGTACATGTGGCGGTGCAAAATATCACATCCAAGTCTACCTTGCACAGCGTCATGGACCTCCCACATGTCATTCCATGAGACACAAGAAATATTCCGCAGTACGCAGCACAACAAGCAACAGAGGAACAAGAAATATAGCCGTTAGATACCACATAACACAGCTCAGGCTCCCAAGTCTGGATGTTTCCACTCGAGGTAATTCAACGTCTTTCGCTCACCCCTGACTACTTTTCCACTGTCCAGCGTTCTCTTCCATACAAATCCACTCTTCTCGAATACACGTCGACTTCCCTGGTTCCCAGAGAATGTATATCCGGTCATAAACCGCACTCCCATCCTCGGAATCGCCCAACTGTTCAGTATGGTGCTCATCGCCGCGGTCATGATTCCCCTACGATGGTGAGACGGGGCAAGGTAATCTGCACAGCGATTAGCATCCATTCACCCTCAAGGGCTATACTCTTACCTCCGAAGGTCCATATGATGCTGGGGTCTCCAATAGCCTTGCTGTTATTCACCTCGAGTGCCTGCCTCCTTTCCTCGGGTTCAAACACCTCCTCTAGCTGCGCTCTGTTAATCCCAATGTCCCCGAGGTAGATGTCTGTTCCGTCAGGGAGGACCTCTCGAATATGCCTGACGGGGCATCCGCCCACCAGTTTCAGGGGGCCGTCAGGATTCAAGCGTTCCTCCTCCTTCAACTCCGCTATAATTGCGTCACTTTGCCCTTTGATGAGCTCCAGCCACCCCGGCGCGTACTCATCAAGATATGGAATTGGGGGACCTTCTAACCAGACAGAAACTTGGGGGTCATTGATAATGGGCCCCAGGTATTTTCCGTCGGTCAAACGGGGAGGGGTAAGGATGATATTATCGTTTGGAGCGGGAAGACGAAGGAAAGGCTCTTCAGTCTGAGGGTTCACCTCGAGGGGATATAGCTGACTATGAGCCATAGTGGAGGCTTTGGTCGAAAGCTTGTGATCTACATGAAACGCGATAGGGCTACTTTTAAACCTCTAGGCTCTGTTTGCTGTAAAGTCAATTCGAGTCAACAGTTGTCATCTCCAGTCAAAGGCAATCATCGTTCCCATGTGCAGCAGCATGGGTCGAGCGCTTCGTTCGGGATGCAAGTGGGACGCACAGCTGACGAATTTGACTGTAAATTTGAAAATGAATCTTCTCGATATGGGGGTGGGACAAAACGTAATCTACTACCGATTAACAAGTGATTAAAATCTAAAGCACAACTTCCGTCCAGCACTGGTACAGTCTAAGGAATCATTTCTGGCTCAGGTACTCCTCCTTCGCCTTCTCGAGGGCCTCTTCAACTTTCGTGACGTTGACACCAACACCCTGCGCGCTCTCCTCCTTGCCTCCAGCCTAGATAAGAAGATAATGAGCTCGAAAGAATAAAGAACACCGGAAGACCTTTCTCACCTTGCCACCCACAACTTCAGTTACCTTCGCCGCCCAATCACGAGCGTAGAAGCCTTTCGATCGAACAGCATCAGGGACGTAGTTCGCATGCGCCACTTTGCCGCCTTCAACATCCACGCTAAAGACATAGACAGCCTTGCCAAGCTTTTTCCCTTGCGCGACAACGTTTTGAAGGATCTGTGCCATCACAGAGACCGACGCATCAGCATTGCGTGGGTACAGTACGCACTAATACTAACCTTTGCATTCCCATCTACATCGAGTACGGCGAAGTATCCCTCGGAGTCTGGGTTCTCCGTGAAGTAGGTCACAAGCGCGTCGACAGCCTGTAAATGACTGTGAGTACTACGGGTGTTTCAGAAGATAAAAATACAAACCTCCTTATTAATCGCGGCCTCCTTCTCCTTGATCTGCTTGTCAAATGCCTTGCGGACCGTGGCGAGACGGTCTTTAAGCTCTGCCTTGATGAGGACCGAGATATCCGCCTGACCGAGTTCCTAGAGCGTCCGAGAGTTGCAGATGAATAGTTGGAGACATTTGCAGCTAGCATGCTTACCACAGAGAGCGTCTTTAGTCCAGCATCCTTTTCCTTACCAGAGCTCGCCTCTAGCTCCTCAAGTCGGGCCTTGAACTCATTGGCAACCCTCGTCGCCTCTTGAGCCTCCTGCCCAGTAACAGCAATGATCCTCCGAATACCCTTTGCGATCCCGGATTCCTCAATGATAACAAAGTCTTTGATATCACCTGTCTTAGCGACATGTGTGCCTCCACAAAACTCGATGCTCGTGCTCCGCCATTTCGGGTTCTCGAGGTCCTTTGCGATCTCGTCGACGTCGTAGCCCAGTACGACGACACGGACAGGATCGGGGTAGGCCTCGCCGAACACAGCGCGAAGACCTGGGATCTTGAAGCCAGATTTGAGATCGACGTCTTTGCTGTAAACTTTGACGTTCTTCTTGATCCAATCGATGCTCATTGACTCGATCTTGGCAAGCTCAGGAAGCGCGATCTGCGCCTTGTGCGAGAAATCGAACCGGAGCTTCGTAGGTGCGACAAGCGAACCCTTCTGGTCGATATGGTCGCCCAGCACTTCACGAAGACTGAAATTAAGAATGTGCGTGGCGGTGTGATTACTTCGGAGGGGCCACCGACGAAGTTCGTCATACGATGAGATGACTTCGTCTCCGACGTTGAGCTGGCCGTATTTGAGGTGACCTGAGTGTAAGACGTAGCCGCTGTATACTTGGACATTCGTCACTTCGAAATCGCTCGCACCATCGATGACGATGTTGCCTGTATCGTGTTCCTGACCTCCGGATTCTGCGTAGAAGCTGGTGCGGTTGAGAAGGATGCCGAAATTGGCTCCTTCGGGGATGTTGGACGTAGATGTTATGAACTCGCGGTTGTAATAGATACCCTTGACTTGAGCGGTAACATTTCCGAGCTCTGTAGGAGCAACATATAAGATCATCAATGTCCCGCTGACGATCTCAAGGTCGACGTACGGAACTTGGGTGAGTCATCGGTTTTGGGTATCGCATCGTTCTTTTCTAGTGCCGCAAGATCGTGGACATCAAGCTTCACACCGTCCGCCTTGTCCTTCTTGAACGACCCCTTGCTTGCCTGCTTCGACTGCTCCTGCGCAGCCTCGAATTCCTTCTCGTTGATAGTCATGCCGAGCTCTTCTGCCATCAGACGTGTCAAATCGACAGGGAAACCAAACGTGTCGTATAGCCGCCAAACATCGGCGCCGTTGAGCTCCTTTGAGCCTGCTTCCTTCGCGCGGGTGGCGTACTGGTCAAAGAGTTTCTCGCCACGGTCTAGCGTTCGCGAGAACGACTCCTCTTCCTCGTCGAGGATCTCCTTGATCTCGTCTTGTTTCTTCCTGAGTTCAGGGAAAACATCGCCCTGAAGGATCGCATATCAGAACGCAAAATGGATCGAAGGAGAAGTTTTCCGAACCATCTGTTCCACCACGACGGGTAGCAACGACGAGAAGAATGATCCGATAGGTGCATTGAGCTTCTTCCTGACGTACCGACATCCTCTACGAAGTATTCGGCGAAGAACGTATCCTCGGCCAACGTTGTTTGGCACTCCACCGTCGCTCAACGCAAACGAGAGTGTTCGCACGTGATCAGCGACGACGCGGTAAGCCATATCAACACCATCCACATCCTCGGCGCCGAACTTGCCCGTATACGGCCTTGCCCCAGTGAGCCCCTGGATTTTCGCGATGATGGGGGTGAAGACGTCCGTGTCGTAGTTGGACATCTTGTCCTGCAGGACGGAGACGAGACGCTCGAAACCCATGCCGGTATCGACGTGCTTCGCAGGAAGGAGCTTGAGCGAGCCATCTTCTTCGCGGTTAAATTGGATGAAGACGTTGTTCCAGATTTCGACTACTGTTGGGTCGTCTCCGTCTACGAGGTGGGCGACCTCGCGGCCTCCGATTCGGTCGACGTGGATTTCACTGACGAAGATGGTGTTTAGTAATACGCCGCAGTGGTTGACGTTTCCGCTTACCTGCATGGTCCGCAAGGGCCAGTTGCCCCCATCTCTGTGGCTGCAAGTCAGTGATCAGGCTTCGGACATGGATCGAGATACGTTACCCCAGAAGTTATCCTTTGAGGGTATAACATGTGTGGGATCCATTCCGAGGTCAAGCCATGTTTGCTTGGCCACTTCGTCCGAGGGTATGTTGTTCGCGGGGTCGCCGGAGAAGTAGGTGACGTATAGTCGCTCTTTGGGCAGCTTGTAAATGTGCGTCAACATTTCCCAAGTGTAAGTAATGGTCTCTTTCTGTGATATATGAGCCATTTTAGTGATTTACGGGGCTCCGATGGGGTGCACTGGCCTTGAAGTAATCGCCGAACGACCAATTGCCAAGCATCTCGAAGAAAGTGTGGTGGTACGAGTCTTTTCCGACGTCCTCGAGATCTGTCCTGGGACCTTAATTCACGTACATGGACTGTATAAAACCTACGTACCATTGTGTTTTCCACCCGCCCTAATGCACTTCTGACTGTTGAAGGCACGTTTGAGCTTGCCCCGTTCTGAGTTGGGATCGACGGTGCCTAGGAAGATGGGTTTATACTAATGACGTTTAGAACAAACCCGGAGTAAAACCGTCAGCCTTATCTTACCTGGTTCATACCAGCATTGGCGAAGAGTAGGGTTGGGTCGTCATAAGGAATTGTTGAGGAGGACGGAACGAAGGTGTGGTTTCTCTGGCGGTAGTAGTTGAAGAATTCTTCGCGAACCTTTGAGGCGGACCAAGGGCCGTCGTAAGTATTCGCCATTCTTCTTGGTGGACGAAAGAATACGCCTTTTGATCGATATCGCAGACGGAAGAGAGATGGTTGCAGAAATCCGATTGCAAGCTTCATTCGGATCTCTCTATATGATGGCTGCTAACTTCCTCAATTAGAGATTGACTCGATCATGCACAGGTCACGGGATCCCTTTCGCTACAGCACCCCGCTGATAAGATTAGATCGTCGAGGTGGTCCATATGTCCCCGTTGCTGTTACAGAGTCTCCGTACGTATGAGCAGACGTTGGCAAGACCACGAGGTCAGTGGGGATCTACGAGTATATCTGTCCGTGTATCTTTTATTGTCCCTCCAGCGACGCACGAGTCAAGTCTGGCGGTGGCGAACAAGCTGGGCGGTCCCTCAGCGCTCAGCGGTCTTCGGGAGCTTAAGATCATTTTGCGTCCTCATTACATCCATTTGAATCAGGTTGTTGTCCGCATGCCGCTGTATAGACCGTGAAGCATAGGATTGCATAGGATTGCACGAATCACCGGCCGGAGAACTCGCGCTACGGAAGCGCAAGCCCGTCGGTATCGAGTCGACTTACCAAACGAGATCGACGGATCATTCATGCATCAAAGTGACTCAGTTCCTATCCGCAAGTAACTCGTCTTGTTGACTCTAGGGAGAATACAAGCAAGTGACCGACGTTTAGCAGCGATCGGACGTAGGTAAGAGTTCCGAGGCGCTCTTCTCATGATCCCTCGCAAGGATCTCCGCGCCGTGAAAATACGCAGTCAGCCTGAATGACAACAAATCCTGGGGCTGTAATTATTATCAATACGGAACGCATACCGCCAGCAACGTGTTACACAGGATAACTTAATATTAGATGGATGGGAGAATGAGAGGAAAGAGCGTTTGGTAGCCGAAATTTCCACGGGCCTGCCCTAAAGTAGATCGATAAGCTTCAATCCACCAAAAAACACAAACCTTCGTCTCGTACACTGAGTCTTGCGGTCCCGGTGCTTGCAATCGACTCAGTCCTCTTCCAGGTCCTATAAAAATCGAAATCACTGTACTTTTTTCTTTGTTCTTCCTAGTGTAAAATCTAGACATCATGGTGTACGTATTTCTCTCCCAAATCTACCCGTGATAATGCTGATCGGTCGCTCATGATCACAGTAACTTCACCGTAGGTGAGCCTCCCGATCTAATCATCTTTACCAGGGAACAACATCGAGCAATGATTCTGCTCTACAGACCAAGTCCGTGGCCTCATGGACAGGCCCACGAACATCCGTAACATGAGTGTCATCGCTCACGGTGAGTATGATTACGGTATCGCCGGTCATCGCCCATCTTATCTAAATTACTCCCTACAGTCGATCACGGAAAGTCCACCCTTACCGATTCGCTCGTCTCGAAAGCCGGTATCATTGCTTCAGCAAAGGCTGGGGACATGCGGTTTACGGACACGCGTGAGGACGAAAAGGAGCGTGGTATTACCATCAAATCTACTGCCATCTCAATGTACTTCGAGATGGACAAGGAAGATGTAGAAAACATCAAACAAAAAACTGACGGTAATTCTCTTCCTTATTGTTGGCTGATCTTTACAACTAAATATGATCGTACCAGGAAACGAATTCTTGATCAACTTGATCGACTCTCCCGGACACGTAGACTTCTCATCAGAAGTCACGGCCGCTCTCCGTGTCACTGATGGTGCACTCGTCGTCGTCGACTGTATTGAAGGTGTTTGCGTGCAGACCGAGACTGTCTTGCGTCAGGCACTCACTGAGCGTATCAAACCCGTCGTCGTCATCAACAAGGTTGACCGTGCCCTTCTCGAACTTCAAGTCCAGAAGGAGGACCTCTACCAGTCCTTCCAGCGAACAATCGAGACGGTTAACGTGATCATCTCAACGTACCACGACGCTGCTCTCGGTGACGTCCAGGTCTACCCTGACAAGGGTACCGTCGCTTTCGCTTCCGGTCTCCATGGATGGGGCTTCACCCTCCGTCAATTTGCTGGCCGCTACGCAAAAAGATTCGGTGTACCCAAAGACAAGTTGATTACCAAGCTCTGGGGTGACAACTTCTTCAACCCCGCCACTCGCAAGTGGTCTACCAAGTCCAATGACGCCGACGGAAAGCCCCTTGAGCGTGCCTTCAACATGTTCGTCCTCGACCCCATCTTCAAAATCTTCGACGCCGTCATGAAGAAAAAGACGGACCAGATGCTCAATATGTGCGAGAAGCTTGAGGTCAAGCTCACCTCGGAAGAGAAGGAGATTGCGGACGCCAAGGCCCTCCTCAAGGTCGTCATGCGCAAGTTCTTGCCCGCTGGCGAGGCCCTCTTGGAGATGATAGTCGTTCACCTTCCATCTCCTGCTACCGCTCAGCGCTACCGTGTCGAGACTCTCTACGAGGGTCCCATGGACGATGAATCTGCCATCAGTATCCGTGACTGTGACCCCAAGGGTCCTCTCGTCCTCTATGTCTCGAAGATGGTGCCCACTTCCGATAAGGGACGTTTCTACGCCTTCGGTCGTGTCTTCTCCGGAACCGTCCGTGCCGGCCCCAAGATCCGTATCCAGGGTCCCAACTACATCCCCGGAAAGAAGGAGGACTTGTTCGTCAAGTCTGTCCAGCGCACCGTCCTCATGATGGGTCGTTATATCGAGCCCATCGAAGACTGCCCTGCCGGTAACATCATTGGTCTCGTCGGTATCGATCAGTTCTTGCTCAAGAGCGGTACCCTCACCACCTCCGAAACTGCACACAACATGAGGGTCATGAAGTTCTCCGTGTCCCCTGTCGTGCAGGTTGCCGTCGAGGTCAAGAACCCTGCTGATCTTCCCAAGCTCGTCGAAGGTCTCAAGCGTCTCTCCAAGTCCGACCCCTGTGTACAGGCTTGGATTGCTGAGACTGGTGAGCACATCGTTGCTGGTGCTGGAGAACTCCACTTGGAGATCTGCTTGAAGGTGGGAAAATTTTCTGTTCTCGGTTGACAAAGATCGATCATGACGCTCGATCTTATCTAGGATCTTCAAGATGACCACGCTGGTGTCCCCCTCAAGGTCTCTGACCCCGTCGTCGGCTACCGTGAGACTGTCAAGGCTGAGTCTAGCATTGTTGCCCTCTCCAAGTCGCAGAACAAGCACAACCGTCTCTACGCCAAGGCCATGCCCATTGACGAGGAGCTCACCAAGGCCATCGAGGGCGGTACTGTCAGCTCCCGTGACGATTACAAGGCCCGTGCTCGTATCCTCGCCGATCAGTTCAATTGGGATGTCACCGATGCCAGGAAGATCTGGTGTTTCGGCCCTGAGACCACCGGCCCCAACTTGTTGGTTGATGTCACGAAGGGTGTCCAGTACCTCAACGAAATCAAGGATTCGTGTGTTGCTGCATTCCAGTGGGCAACGAAGGAGGGTGTCTGCGCTGAGGAGAACATGCGTGGTGTCCGTCTCAACGTTATGGATGTGACGGTAAGTATCCACCTTTCGGCAAGTACTTGCGATCGGTGTCTGACCGATGATCTTCAGCTACACACCGATGCTATCCACCGTGGCGGAGGACAAATTATCCCTACGTGCCGTCGTGTCTGCTACGCCGCCTGCTTGCTCGCCACTCCCGGTCTCCAGGAGCCCGTCTACCTTGGTATGCATCTTTCTTAATCCCTCATATCTACTTTTGACTGACAACTTCTGCAGTCGAGATCCAATGTCCTGAGAACGCGATTGGTGGTATCTACAGCGTGTTGAACAGGCGTCGTGGCCAGGTGTTCTCCGAGGAGCAGAGGCCCGGAACGCCCATGTTCACTGTCAAGGCCTACCTCCCCGTCATGGAGTCGTTCGGCTTCAACAGTGATCTCCGTTCACAAACCGCCGGACAGGCCTTCCCTCAGAGTGTGTTCGACCATTGGGAGATCATGGGCGGCTGTGGGTGTTTGATTGCTTTCGCGGACTACACCTTTGGCTCATCTTTATACCTTCAGCTCCTCTCGACAAGGGTAGCAAGCTCGAGGAACTCGTCAAGGGTATCCGTACGCGCAAGGGTCTCAAGGTATGCCCTTCTGCTGTTTACCTTCGATTTCAACACTTGCTAATTTTGATCGCTCTCAGCCCGATATCCCACCTCTCGACTACTACTACGACAAGTTGTAATGAACTCACCCGTAACGTTGAGGTGTCGCGAAATGAAACTGCTAGGAAGATGTTGTTATATGTTGTCGTACTAGTTCACGAATTCGATTCATCTTTGTACTCTTTTGTCTTGTCGCGTGCCCTCGTAGGTGCGTGAGTTGTGAGGTCGGCACCTGGGATAGCCCCTCCTGGTCAGTCCGTGTAAGACTGCAAGCGAAGGCGCTATTCTCATGAATGCCACCCTGCAGGGACCGAGATCAGAAATCCTCGGTCTTGAACTTACCCTCCCCGAGGTGGCCTCAGTCATGGCGACCAGATTCCGTCACCAGAACATCGATCTCGGGCCCGTATACGCCAAGGATCCATACCATGAGTCAGGTCCTCAGCCAGATAAATAATACTGACGTTCATGCCTTTCGATTTAGCACACAACCAGCCTGCAACCCGAAGCCTGCAATTGCAATATGTCAAGCACTACCATCGATCTAACAACTGCAGCAGGTATTCAAATATACCTGCAAAACACGCCATTTGCCGCACACACCGTCCAGGTACTCTCTGGGGGAACAGCCAATTTTACATATCGGATACATTTGCATACACCAGTCGAAGGTCAATCGACGTTCGTCCTTAAGTATGCGGCTCCATACGTTGCTGCGTCGAGAGGAACATTCCCATTGGATCAAAAGCGCCAGGTATTAGTGCTTGACTACGGGTGACCGAGTTTACTGATGGGAGCGACAGGACATCGAAGTAAAGGCACTTCGACTCGCCCACGAGTTGTCTGCCGCGAATGATCTTGTCACCGCTCCCGCCGTCCGGCTATATGATGATGCGGAGCACGTCCTGATCATTGACGATTGCGGGGATTCTCGTACGCTGAAACAGCTGTTGATCGACGAGAGTCTGCCACCGGCCATATCAGAACAGATCGGAACTGCGCTCGGTCAGTTCATCAGCAACGTCCATGGTTGGAACAAGAAGCCGAGCACCGACCTGAAGCTCTTCGCGGAAAATCAATTCGGGAAGTACATCTCGGCGTTGGTCACGTACGGACGGCTTGAGTCCACTCTGACCGGCAAGGACAACATCCCCGCACTTGCAGATCCTTTGCTGGGGGTCTCAGAGGCACATTTGACGACGATATCAAAGCTGGTGAAGACAAGGCAGGATGCAATCAATACTGCATCTACCTCTGACCCCATGACCCACGGCGACTTCTGGTCTGGGAACGTCATGGTGTCCCTCCGGCACGGAGAAGAAGGAGTAATAGAGAGCGTTGAGAAGTTGTACGTCCTGGATTGGGAGCTCGGGAAGACTGGATTGCCAGGACTAGACTTGGGTCAGTTCTGCGCAGAGCTGCACGTCCTTGGGAGGTTCCATCCCGCACGGGAGGAGTCAGCGAAGGCTGTTATTGAATCATTCTTGGAGGCATATAAGCAGAGCACTGGCAAGGGAGCGGATGAAGATCTAGCAAGGGTGACTGTTGGTCATGTCGGGGCTCACCTGGTAGCTTGGACTCCGCGTGTTTCTTGGGGTGGCAGGGAACGCACCAGGGAAGTGGTGAATGAGGGTGTGGAACTGTTGGTCCTGAGTTCGGAGGGGTCAGAATCATCGCTGAAGGAAAGCATGGTAGCACATCTAATTTGACACTGAGTACTAGCTCGAGTTCACGGTTGTAGTCTACTGTGGGCATCCGAGTAAAGACAGAATAAAGTTATGGCAACTTACCTTCGCTCAGAATGCCACCTTCCAAGATGCGTGTTACTCGAAAGATCATGTATACTTGCGTTGGTGAGCTGCTTGCCGTCGTGATCAAGTGTGAGATCGACACGTCGTTGATTGGCTGACGGTCAGGATAGAATCTTCGAGTCAGCGACGACCGGAACAGCCTCTTACCATGTCGAAGTACTGGTCCTGCGAGCTACAAGTTTGAGGACTACTAGCTGCCAACACAACTTGCGATGATACCTTACCTTGCAGAATTACCACCAGAAATCTACTCCTCAATATTGGCCCAAGTACCCCGAGATGATCAGCAACAGACGGTCTTATCGCTCACCAGAGCCATTCCTCGGTCCCCAGTACCCTTGTATCATCTGTTCGAGTACATTCGACTCAAGGGAGCAGAGAGCGTTGTACAACTGTACCGCCGCCTTCGCGCGTCCACCGAGGACACTCGATGGGTGAAAGAGTTTTCGCTAGAAACATGGACAGTTGATGCCGACGTTGTTGTCAACCTGCTGGCGCTCCTTCCGAGGCCATGCAGCATCATGCTGTTCGTTGGGCCGAACATCGCCCCAGAGCACATGGAAGAGATATTGGAGAAGCCGAGGGAGGATCTGCGT
Source organism: Hydnomerulius pinastri MD-312 (assembly GCA_000827185.1). NCBI lineage: Eukaryota > Fungi > Basidiomycota > Agaricomycetes > Boletales > Leucogyrophana > Leucogyrophana pinastri. The sequence continues at coordinate 124,600 of KN839844.1, read as the reverse complement.
CACTTGTCGTTGCGCTTCCGCCCGTAGTAAGTTCAAAAGTTCTCATTTACCTACCCACAACACTGACTGCCACTGGGCTTAGCGTACAGAAGGCCACATATTATCAATTTCTGAAGGTGGGGCGCTCTGGACGCAGTGATATTCGACTAAGTTGTACTGACGCCGAATCAGGGTGCATACTTTGATACTGCCCTGCAAGCACTTTCCAGATGGCCATCATACAATCTTCCTGCATTGTCAATCGTGCAGGACCCTCTCGACCCTGAAATAGCTCGCGGACAACACTTTGCCCAACCCCTTGTCTTCTTTCGCCTCGATCCGATAGCCACACTGGCTTGTTCCCCATACCTGCGCTCACTAACGAGCTTCCGTTTGCGAATACCATCCAGACAAGTTGCTCTCTTCATCTTCAGCTCTCCGCTCTCCTTACCTGCGCTTAACTTTTTGGATTTATCGACTTGCAATATTCGATTGGGGGATGTTGAGGCGCTGATAGCCCGGTTCAGGCATTTGAAACACCTGCTACTGGATGGGTGTAGTATAACGCGCGGAGAATCCCTCGAGAGCGAATGGGCAGCTGTTGGAAAGACGTGTGCGCTCGGGACTGTCAAGGCAGCCAAAGAACGAGAAAAGAAGCTCAAGACCTGGTTAGAAGCGAACGCAGCTCGCTCTCACTTGGACGGGGAAGCTATGCCCGAACAAGTCGTAGCTGCCCCTGCAGCAAGGAGAATCAGACCTGGTCGTCGCGGTTTAGCCACTGCGGCGATATCACTGCGGGACTCTCCGCCTAGAGAAACCACTCCCGTGGTCCGTGCCAACGGAGTGATTCCCAAAGTTCGCATTGTGCCATCCTTCCCAACTATTCGTTCTCTCAGCACTACTTCCAACACATTCCACAAGGACAAACATGACGCCATCCGAGCGGAGTTTTCGAAGGGATGGGACGAAGGATTCGCTCAGCTTACCGCAGTGAGGAATAGGCTGTATCAGTCTTGGAAGAACGGAGTGAGGATGGTGCGGATTGCTGGCGACCAAGGGGCTGAGGAGGGGTTCGAGGGTCTGGAAGATGTAGATGGCGAGAGCGCATTCTATGGGCCTGCGAGCATTGACATGCGGACTGCACCTGTCTTATGTCTCGCGGGGTCGGACCCCGAGGTGAAGCATATGGATGGCTGCGGTCATGCAGCGGCTAGTTGTGTATGGCAAGATGGTATCTAGACGGAGGGTGTAAAAAGAGGATATGTTCCAATATAACCTGACGATAGAGAATAAGTTGTGCGGCAAGGGTCTCTTTGTGGAGATATCAGGACTGGCTTGAGTTCGTAAACAAAGTCCCTAGCCATTTCGCTTCCTTTTCCATCTCTTCAGGTGTCCGTGGTGGTCGACTATCGTCGGCATCGACTTTGAGTGGCTGGAACCGTCCATCTATGTCACCTTTCGACTCCAAGAAGTCGCGAGGCAACGATGCTTCGGAACTCTCTAGAGCAGGGTATATGTCGTCCATGCTCTCGGAGAAGAAATCGCCTCTGAACTTCCGAGGTAGGATGTGGAAGTGGACGTGAGGTATTGACTGTCCTGCAGCCTTGCCATCCTGGTTAAGAGCATGACATGAATGTACGATCACCTCGGTAGTATTCTTTCGTATCTACCTGACATGCTACAGTGAGCGAATCGCCACCGTACGCCTTCTCGACCACACGCCCAACGTCTTGGACGGAAGTGACGAGGGAAGTCAACTCGGGAGTCGTAAGGTCCGCCAATCTTGGGACAACCCGCGTTGGAATGACGAGGACGTCTTCCGGTTGTTCCATATATTCAGCTCTGCCAACGCAGCTATTTAGCAAGGATGACTTACGACCGGGCACGATAGGCTTGAGATTAACTATGGCGTATGAGAGAGGCGTCCGATAAAAGGCTTGTCTAGTCACCTCAATGGTCGAGAACAACAACGGTGAAGCCATAATCACGAAAACAAGTCGTTCAAGGTCACTCCGAGGGTACTTTGCGAGGCAGAGCCCAAGCTTACCGTGGTCTGAGGCAAAGAGCTTGATTCGCTTGAATGCGCGAACCTACTTAGTTGCCTTGTTTGGGCGCTAGTTCACTGCCACAACCGTCAAAGGTGTGCCGGTCATCTGCCCAGTCAAGAAATCTAGTACAGCAGTAATAATCCTTCCGACAACATATCCTCCAAATATTTCAACTTACCAGAGCGGGCCTGGCGGACATGTCGAGCCCGACAGAGCTACATCTACCTCCAAACCTGCCATATCCCATAAAGGTGGCCACACTTGATGTCAAACAAGGTGCCTCAGTACAACGCGGTGCCCGTTTATTGAGCTATTCCTTCAAGTATCAGTCCCCAACACCAGGGGTACGACCCGAAGTTCGCTTCGGTACTTGGGATTGCTCGCTCGAAGGTACCATCGACGCATGGAAGGTCCGTGTAGGGGACGAAATCTCCCTCCAGAGGTCCAAGCACAGGCCAGTCATAGCTATCGTCGAACCATGCAAGCACGGCGTTCAAATTGGCGGCTTATGTGGGATTTGCGGGAAGGATATGACAGAGTGGGTAGTTTACATCTTTTTATTTCAGGCGCGGGGCTCACATACATCTATAGCTACGACTATACAGGCTTCTCTGATGCGTCGCGTGCATCCATTCAGATGACCCACTCTGCCTTTGGTCCGACCGTATCAATGGAAGAAGCCCAAAGGATAGAGCAAGAAACTGCGGACCACCTTCTCAAGTCGCGGAAGCTCTCATTGATCGTCGATCTTGACCAGACAATCGTACACGCTACTGTTGATCCGACGGTCGGGGAGTGGATTGCAGAGGGCGAGGCTTGGGAGGCTAGGCAGGCCAAGAAGGCATCCACGACACCCAAAGATACCGACTCAGACTCAGATTCGGACGATACTGCCTCCGATGCCGACGAATGTAATCCCAACTGGGACGCCCTCAAGGACGTTCGCAAGTTCCGACTTGGTCCTGAATCGTTCGGCGTGCCGTCAGCCAGAGGGCAGTCAAAAACCAAGGGAAAGCAAAAGGTTATTGAGAATGAGGGTTGTCTGTATTACATCAAACCTCGGTCCGTACCTCATCTACTACCCACGTACCTCTCCAATGCTTACCTACCTGCTCCCGAAGGCCTGGGTGGCAGGAATTCCTTCACAGCCTATCTACTAAATACGAGATGCACGTCTATACCATGGGCACTCGTGCTTATGCTGAAGAAGTTTGTGCCGCTATCGACCCTGACGGAAAGGTTTTCGGAGGTCGTATTTTGAGTAGGGACGAGAGCGGAAGTGAGTGTGCAGGATCGCGTCTTCTGAGTAATCGCTAACACCTCGCAGGCCTTACGCAGAAGAGTCTACAGCGCCTATTCCCGTGCGATACGTCCATGGTCGTCATCATCGATGATCGAGCCGACGTCTGGGAGTGGAGCCCAAATTTAATCAAAGTCATCCCCTGTACGTTCACATCTTAACCAGCAGTATTGTCGATTAACACCTCCAAAAGATGACTTTTTTGTTGGAATAGGAGACATTAACTCTGCCTTTTTGCCAAAGGTAGAGCCACTAGCACCTGCAGTGCACACACCAACACCGAGTGAGTTGTATTTACTAATCCTTCTTAATCCAGCTGCTTATCTGCTGCATCTAGACAAAACGACTACTCCTCCGGATGCAAGTACCTCCGTAGTTCCAGCGGAATCACCATCACCTCTCACGCAACCAGAGGAACGCGAGCGAGCAGAGATCGAATCAAAGGCTATGCTCACCCAGAACTCCTTAGCATTAGAGGCTCAAGTGGAGGAACGGCCGCTGGCCAAAAAGCAGGAAGAGCTTCAAGAGGCCTCTAACGGTCCTGAGAAACCTCAGTCAGGCAATGATGTCCTTACTGAAGTGACGAGCCCTGCCACGCCTGAAGAGAAAACGAAAAACGAGCATTTACGCAAAGCATTGCTGAAAAATGATGACATCGAATTACAGAGAGTTGGCGAGGTAAGATTACGATTGAGTCGCTGTAATGTTGCTTATCTGAATTCTGAATAGTTACTGAGAGGAGTCCACCGACGATTCTTTGATTCCTACGACCATCGGTCCCCGGAAGATAAGAATAGGAAGCGAAGGCTAAGCCCTGGAAAATCACAACCGCCTAAACCCTATGACGTGACGGTGAGCGCAACTCTGCATCATATCTGACCAGCACTAACTTTTTTTTGTAGCAAATTATTCCAGAAATGCGCTTGAGCACACTCGATGGGGTGCACATTCTCTTCTCCAGCGTGATACCACTGGACACAAAACCAGAAACCACCGAGATCTGGAAAGTCGCCCATATGTTCGGCGCTCGATGTTACACCGAGATTACTAGTCGGATTACCCATGTCGTTGCTGCCAAGGTTGGTGACCCATATCATTGTCCATATTCTGCTAATTCAAATTGGTACGCTAGCATGGCACAGTCAAAGTTGATACCGCGCGAAAACGAGGTGGAATCAAGATCGTCTGGCTAGCGTGGTTCACAGACTCGATAGCGCTTTGGCGACGGCAGGATGAAACACCATACCTTCTGGATGACCCAACAGCCCATGCACCAAGTCCCAATCTCGACCCTCACCAAATATCATCCGATCCAGAGCCGGACGCCGATGACTGGGACGTTGAGCCCGCCCCTGCCGGCAACCCGGCGCTTGAGCTCGACGACATTGACTGGAACGATATCAACGACGAGGTCGAGGCAGCCATGAATGAGAGCGATGACGACGACGATGCCAGGAGCGAGCGTAGCAGTGTGAGGAGTGCTATGGCATCAGATGATGACGACGCCATGACTGATGACTCTCGTAGTCAGAACAGGTTTGTCTGTGCGCTTATCTGTGGACCCACCTTCCCGCTCAACGGTTTGTGCACTAGCCCAAAACCTACGCCCAGGCTCAAGCGGAAACGTCTTCGAAGCCTGACGCCGTCAGAAGGGGGTAATGGTGATCTACTACAGGAAGAAATCCTACGCTCTCCACTGTCCAAGCGCAAGAAACTCGCAGCCAGTCGGACAGGGTCATCGAGGCTTAAGGAAGCGTTTACCGCAGATCAAATAGCGTCTGCGCGGCGGTCGCGAAGTCGTAGCAACAGTCTTGCACCAGGATCCCCCTCATTAGGTGTTCCGAGCCCTGTGGAGGAAGACGATGCGGATGAGGGTGACGATGAGGATGACTTCCTAGCTCGGGAATTAGGGGAGGAGTGGGGATAGTGCGTTCTTTCGGCCATTTCCTATTTGCTGTCCATCAGTTTTGTTATCCTTTGCTTTAACCTATCCATTGTAGCTTCTACAAGTTGTAATATCAATGAACGTGAGGACGTATGTTGCTGATTGGTAGTGTGCAGATCAGAATAGCTATCCTCATTGTCTTGTTCTACCGACGCTTCTCGAGCTGCTGACAGTATAGGTCCCATAGTTTATTGACCGAATCGCCTGCGACGGCCGTGAAGACCTTCTCGTCATATTTCAAGTCCTTCATGAATGCATTGAGCTTTCGGATGGTCCCTTTTCCGCAATGTTTCTCGATCCAGTTGAGGAAGTATGCGGTAGCATCGTACCCTGCGTCCCACCTATCACCCCCTGCAGGTCTCCAGTGTGGCGGAACATAGCCTGCGTTCAGCCTCACGAAATCTACATAACAGATTAATATCCCCTCATGTACGATCAAGCCATCAGTAGCAGATGCCCACCTGCTATGCCCTCGATCAATCCTCCTGGACATGTATCTTTGGCATTGTATTGGTAACAGTGAACAACCTCGTGGACAAGCACCCCTAGAATTTCATCTCGTGCCCGAGAAGCAGATCCGGCGATGTAATCGAGCGAGAAGTGGATCTCCTTGTCCGTGTGCGATCCAAAAGTATACGCAACGCCCTCGAATGATCGAAGGACGAGCGTTATGCTCTGCACGCTTTACATCGCAGAATCATTCGTGAGGATCTTCGTCTGAACGTCATCGAACTAGCAGAAGGGCCTGAGGGGGCTTCTGCGCACTTACTGCGTGGGTGCTGTTAAGGGCGTGTATAACCATGTGTATGATGCTTCTACAGCAAGCTTGAGAGCCGCGCTGGGCTTGACGTTCTCGAAGAAGATCGAGGCGCCCTTGTGGTCGAGATCTTCAACTCTCAGTATAAAGTTGGGTATGTGCCATGGCGGAAGGGCTGCTGGAGGATTTGGGGGTGGAGGCATAGGGAGGGCATAAAGATAGGAACAAGCGCCTTGCGCCAGGAAACACAAACCTTGCCCACTTCGAGAAACGGTCTGAGAACTGCTCAATCATGTACAGATAAAAATATCATCGGACCATCGGTGAGGGAGCATGCCCCAGATGAGGTCTTCGCCGCAATCGATAAATATCTGAAGCGTGATAATACAACTTTTCGTTCCGTGGCCAACAAGCTACACGTTTGCTAATCATAAATGATCCAGTCCATTATGCGTCGTGAGTACATATAAATTCTTCCGGCACTGCCAGAAAGATATTACGGCGATATAACTATCAGTCCTACCAAGAGCATCAGATGGAATGTCCGGATACCTTCGTAGAAACTAACCTTGAGGCACATATCTAGCCTCGCGCTTAGCGTGTTGCTCCAATGCCGGCAGCAGCTTCCAGACGAAGAACCTCCTCTTTAAGAGCATCCTTCCCTTCCTCGAGCCACCTACAGTATTCGACGGCTCGGAACAACACGCCGCTCTTGCCTTTTGTCTGCCCCTTGCTTCTCGTCCCACTACCCTTTGGCCTACCCCTAGATGGCAAGTCAATGGTCTGTGTACCAGCGGGCGCAATGAGCGAGATTAATTGTGCATAGCCATCACGGATGGCATTGCGACGCTTCTGCTCAGACATGATATGGTTGAGCCGCTTTTGAGGCGTGGATAAGAGTGGTTTGGCTCTGGTGGCCTGGTGGGGCTCAGAAGTGCTCTTGCGTCGCGCGGATCGTGTCTGGGATCTACTTTGTGGCGAATTTGAGCGGAATGCCAGCTCATCTTCCTCCTGTTCTAAAGGAGCTACCCTCTTGTCGGATATGTCTGTGTTTGCTAGTTGTCCAGGAAGAAGAGACGGAGGAACGTTGTCCGCGAGCGGCGGAGATACGGATGGATGGAGAGCAGATATGTATGGTATATGTGGTGGATTTGGGATGTCATTTAACGAAGGATCTGCTTCGAACTCCCAATTGAAATTGTCCAGGAATCCGAGAAGATCTGTTGTTTCCGATGGTGAGAAAAGGTCTGCGGACGATGGCAATGGGAGTGGTGGAGGAGGGAATAAACTGGACAGAGCGGGGTCGAACGCATACTCGAAATCAGCGAAAGGGACTGGTGGTTGGGGTGGAGAGGTTGGTGACATGGTGGAAGGTAAGTACAAGTTCGAGGGATACCCGACCGGAATCTCCTCTTGTCCCGGTTGCCGGTGGGGTCGCACTTACGGCATCGGCTGCCTCTCCGCCGTGCATGCGGGTTTCAACGGGAGGTGCCGGATGCACAAACACACATAAATCCAGATAAATAGGGATACCCGCTCCGAGGAATTACTTATATACCTTTTGGCCCGAATAGCGTCGGAACTTCTCCGCTCCGCAACTCCCATGTCGGCTCTCAGTGAGGCATCTACACCGGCGCAAGACGCGGCGTCGGCCATAGATACACAGCAACTCCATCAGCTTCAGCAACACAGCTCTGATGTCCACCAACAACAAAATGCAAACGGTTCTGCTTCAGAGGCTGCGACTCGTAAAGGTTAGCTTACAAGTAGTCACGTTGTAGCTTGGCCAGTAAGACTGTTTATCTAGCAAAAGCACCTTCTGTAAGGCGCGCCTGTACTTCCTGTCATACAGGCAAGACAAGATGCAGTGAAGTTCTTCCATGTCAGGTGGGTCCATGAGGCTATACTTTCGCTGCCGCTTGCATCTGAATAATTGGCAGAGTTGCCTCAAAAGGGGGATTGGAGCAAGTTGCGCCTACCCTGATCCTGAGTCTGATCACAGTCAGTCCCATCAAAGTGAGTCGCGTTCGAACCACGAACACGGCGATCATACGCTTAACGCGTCCTCTAGCACCTGGTGTATCCACGTTCGCCCAAACCCCGATTGGGTTTGTGCACGGTGCACCAACACTCAGTCAACACCAGTATTACGACTATAACGGTGCATTTACTGGCGCATCATCTTCGACTTTTCGCCCGAGTAAGCGTCCACGCAACCTCACCGAAGAGGAGGCCGCTGCAATCACAAGAAATTTTACCCGCGGCGACTTTTTCGTCGGCACCAGCGCCCCAGTTCGCATTGATCCAAGGTTGCCAGTTAGGCTCACCTTAGGTGAAGGAGACCACGTCCATTTCAGTATCACGGAGACATTGTCGTAGCATGTTTTCATCCATCTTACATGTATCTCTTCCTAGTTTTCGGATTCATCGTTGTTGATTCCATGTACATTACTCGTCTTCGTTTATGGCTCCAAGGAATGGACGCGTTAATAGTTATGGTGGACGTTTACTCAATGGACAGATGAGTCGAATGGTCCACAAAATTGTTCACCTTGCACGAATTTCTGTGAGCAGGTAATCCTTGGGTCGTTGAGAGCATGTGCCGCAGTACAGTGTGCCCGTACTCACCTTGTTTATGGATTGTTATACGGGACGCGTACGGGAGGTGGTCGGTTTACTTAGCTGGATTGCCGCCGGCAGTATAGGAGTGATGTGTCCAAATATGGTAACTTTACATAAGCTGCGCTGTCTTGCAAATTTTCGAATCTTCCACAAGGCAAAATGAGTTTCAGACCCTCCGAACGCAATTTGAGTCCGTAGAAAGAGCGGAGCATTCTTGCATACATGCAAAATGTGATGAGAGTGGGATTTGAACCCACGCCCTTTCGGACCAGATATTTTCCATCCAGTCGTCAAACGACTTGGTCCTCCTTAGTCTGGCGCCTTGGACCGCTCGGCCATCTCACCGACGGATTAGGTCCTTGCATTGTTGAGCTCAATGATTAAAAATTGACTGAATCTAACGACGTGCTCTAGTACCGAAAGGCTGACGAACGCCAAGGTAATTATGGTTTTTATGACCAGGAACATTACCTTGTGCGCTTAACCATTCCGCCTTGTGCCTAGTCGCATCTGTCCCTGGTGAACCACAACACCTTCCTTTTCGGATCAAAATTAGTCAGCTGCTTCCTCGATCATCTCTTCCCACCACCACCACCACCCCGTACCTCAGGCGTTGACTGGGACAATAATATTTGATATCGGTCTGACGATTGCAGGTGAGAATCCGAGAATGCGATAGCTCTGTGCTTATGATCCTGATCATAAACTACTCTCCGATCAGCATGTTCCAGCCTGAGGATGAGTCCCCCCAACGAGACCACCAGCGTGTTTGATAGACTACCAAACGAGCTCCTGCTCGAATTCTTCACCTACGTGCCGCTGCAGACTTTGATCCACTCCAGAGGAGTGTGCTCCAAGTGGCGGAGCTTGACGATGCTGTCCGATCTTCTTCCGATGAGAAGACGACTCTTGGATTTATACCTATCCGTCATCGAATCTTCGGTGTTTCTGGCTACGCGGCAGGAAACCCTTTCCAAGCTGCAAACATTCGACCGAGAGCAGTATATTCGCAATCTCGGCGGCTCATTACCGCAATTTGTACTGCCCGAGGAATTCGAATTTTACATCCGCGAATGGCCACTCAAAGCTGCAGTTGCGTTGGTGTATGTACATATGTTGGTCCCGGGGTGCTCTCATCCATATTTGTTTACCAGATGGCCGTGTTTCAAGGATATTTTAGACCACTACCGCGCAAGAAACCTCCTTCACCCTAACCGCTTCGCAGATGATGAGGATGTGTATGAGTATGACGAAAACAGCGTCGTGACGTCTTTCAGGGTAATTGCTCTCGAACTTTGGATGGTTGATTCACGGAGGTATCATTTCTTGGTATGTGATAAAACGAAGGACAGTCCTGGTAGAATCCACTTTGGGAAGGTCTACTCGTCCCATTCGGGGATGTACCTTAACCAGGGGCCGATCGCTGGAAGTTGGATTGAGTGGTTGGAGCAACGAGTGAAGGAAGGCGAGAGGCAAACGTGGGTGTAGGTTTATGTATTGTAATGAAGCTGCCTAGGTTTACCTTCATTTCGCACGAAGTCTCATGATGGGGTGATAAGCAACGCAACGTGTCAAATTATTAGGGCAAGGATACTAGTGATGGATGACAGCGAGAATCCGATGAAGTTCGATCTAATGTGCGCTATATTTGCAGATTCACCGCGCGTCAAGCGAAAGGGAAAAACTCGTAGGCTGCGTAGGACGCTCCAGCAAGCAGACCTTACGGAGAGATGAGATGTCATTATGGAGGAGCTGAAGTCCAGAAAATCGAACTCACCCAACATGGAGAAGTTACCGAGCGCAGCGCCAGGAATACGCTGAGAATGGATTTAGTATAAAACACGAGGAGATATATGAGCATACAGGTTTCGTACCCTGGCTGGGTTGCCTGACTTGTATCCAAGGGTATACACAATGCGTCCAACAACGAAGCCGCCGCATAGCGTAGCCGCAGCGAAGGGAGATTTCAGGCCCAATACCAGAGTCCTGTGCGATATGTTATGTTTCAACTTGTGCAAGAATCTCAGCTTGAACTCACGACAATGTCACGATGGGAGAAACCTCAAGAGTGTTCTGATGGGATCCTGTAGCAAGGTAATAAATATAAGACGATCATCGACCGGCACGACTAGAATAACTGACGTTGAGTGCAGTTGAATTGGAGAGCTTCTGGGCTAGCTTTGACTTGTACCTGCTCAGCGTACACTGTTCACGGGAACGCTAAAGGTGAGAAGGAACGACAATCATGCCACGTCTACTCACACTGAGGATATGCGATACCAGCACGCTTGCGAGCCCTTCCTACGAGGAAAGTCTGCCAAACAAGGAGCCAGCCAAGGGACACGATGGACGCAGGGACGTATCCGAATCTAACATAGAACCCGTTAGACACCTCGCATAACCGAATGCCGCGAAGGACGCATACCCTTGGGGAAGTACGATCTGAGCAGACATGGTGGAGCGAGGTTGGTTCGAGTGCAGGAAAGAAGGCGAGGGAAGTGTTCTGTGATGATTTGGGAGTAGTCTCACGTTCGTCTTTATGGATCCTGGAATGTGCAGTGAAGTACACGCTGCCTTCCCGAATGGGAAATGACACGCTCGCGTACACCAAAGTTTACGCGTCCCCTGATGTTTGAATGAACACTAAAGGATTAGAAAGCGCGCTTCAACGAGCAGTTACCCCGGGCCCCGAAGCGCCCGGGATCGTACGTGGATATATTCTTCGGCACGCAGGGGTATGAGTTCAGTCAGCATGATGACTTGAGCAGGGCAGCACTCTGTTTGATCTCGCGTTACGCATGCCAGTGATAATACGTTAGCTTGATGGGAAGCCGCTCAGAACCCGTGCCGTCGCCGTACGTGATACGCGCAAGCTCCTTTGGATTTCTAAGCAACGCAAGTGATGGCGACCGAGGACGGATTACAGTACACTCTTGATGGACTGACGTGGAGGTTCTGTTGCCCTTGAAAATTCGTGGGTAACGATGTATTTTTGGTGGAGAATTTGCGAGAACTCTTCTGTTTGACACCGAGCCGCCGCTGCAAAATCTGGTGCTGCGGGGTGAGTAGAGCCTTTGTCGCAAACCCGAAGTCGCTTCCCATAAAGACGAGCACCCGGCCTCAATGCTTTGGGCGATACCTTGACGGTCGTTGGTCCATGGAATGGTTGAATCAAAGTACCCGACGTCCTCACCCTAGCTTTGCCTTCAATTTGGCTCAAGCCTGGTCGTGCTTCCTAGTTTCCAAAACGGCTTGCTGATGATCGGGGTGGTCACGTGCCCGATAATTTTGAGCATACCGATTGCAAGTCTCTGCGAATCTGATCTCGTAGTAGTAGCCAACACACCTCCCTCTTCACCAAAAAATGTCCAAACGCTCCGCAACCGACGCCCAAGCGCAGGGGCAAGCGTACTTAAAAGCCCCCCTCAGCTCCGCAAAGCGCGATGAGCCCACCACCGACGAAATGGGCGAATTTGAAGATGCATGGGAGGACGAGATTGAATCGGATGAGGAAGCTGTTGACCGCGGGGAAGCTAGACGAGAAGGAGAGGACGGTACGAGGCATTAGCGCGTATGCTCCATAACTTTGTAACAAACAGGACGTTCTGTGCTTTTTCACGTTTCAGGAATGGATATTGACGAGGTGATGCCTGCCATCGAAGAGTCTGAGGAACAGCCCCCCGCACCCGAGGCATTCATCCCTGGGATGCATGTCTTAGGTAAAGACGAGATATTGGAGGCTGATGATTCCGTGTACATCATGCGGCATTCTATGAAAGTGACCTGGCCATGTCTGTCCTTCGATGTGTTACGGGACAGTCTAGGAGATGAACGACAGAGATATCCTGCTGTTGCTTATGTGGTCGCAGGAACACAGGCGGACGCAGCTAGCAAGAATGAGCTATCAATTTACAAGATGAGCTCGCTACATCGCACACAAAAAGATGGAGGTCGGTTCTTGATCGTGAGTGTTATGACCTCCGACTGACTATGATGTCTCCAGATGACAATGATTCTGACGGCGAAGACGACGAAGACGACCTCGATGAAGATGCCGTCCTCGAGTTCCGCTCAGTTCCACACAACGGCGGCGTCAACCGCGTTCGTGCCCAGCCTCTCCCACCGTCCACACCCCTTCCAGAAGTCTCGCACCCATACTACACCGCGACCTGGGCCGACACCGGAAAAGTCCACATATGGGACATCCGGCCGCTTATAGAATCACTTGATACACCTGGTTATACCTGGGACAAGTCACGGACGAACAAACCGACATTCACTATCAATTCACATGGACGCGCCGAAGGCTTCGCGATGGACTGGGCATCGTCAGGAGGGGCGAACCCGTCTGCGCTCCGCCTACTCACGGGAGACGTCCATTCGAAGATATATCTCACGACATCAACGCCATCAGGGTTTAACGCCCTCACGCAGCCGTTTACATCGCACACTTCCAGTGTCGAAGATATCCAGTGGAGTCCATCCGAACCTACTGTATTTGCGTCGTGTTCGGCCGATCGCAGTATACAGATATGGGACGTACGCAGTAAAGGTCGACAGAGTGTCACCGGCATCAACCCTGCGCATGAGAGCGATGTAAATGTTATCAGCTGGAACAGGAGCACAAGTTATTTGTTGTTGAGCGGTGGGGACGAAGGTGGTATCAAGGTCTGGGACCTGCGAAACGTGACAAAGAAAGGGTGAGTAAAGCCCATCCTTTACCTTGCACATCAGAAGAGCTCAGCATGTTTTAGCGGGGAACCACCAAGCCCTGTTGCGGCGTTCACCTGGCACACCGCCCCAATTACCTCCATCGAATGGCACCCTACGGAAGACTCCATTTTCGCTGCATCTGGTGCAGACAACCAAGTCACCCTTTGGGACCTCGGAGTTGAACAAGACGACGAAGAAGTCGGCGCTCCTATGAATGTGACACCCGAGGGCGGACGAGAAGTCCCGCCACAGCTTCTCTTCGTCCACCAGGGGCAAGAGGATGTAAAAGAAGTTCATTGGCATCCGCAGATCCCTGGCGCGGTCATTAGTACGGCAGCGGATGGGTTTAATATATTCAAGACGATATCAGTGTAGACTGGTGGGGTGATGGACCTGTGCGGACACCGAAGTCACTTAGCGGATATATCTTAAAATAATGAAAAGGAAATGCGGACGACGGCTTCCATTATCATAAACTAATGGAGAGGAAAGCTCTCAGTATAGACCTGCGCGGTTGTTGCCTCTCGGTGAACGGATCTGCTATTGGTCAGGTCGTCATCTAGTGCATAAACATCTGCATTACCCACCTTCGCAATGTTTTTGTGGAGGATATCTGTTAACACAGCGTATACGTTGCGGATATCAATGAGATTTTGACGAGAAAAGAACAGCTGTTTTTCGTCATGTTCTTTCAGTGCAAGCTGGGGGCGGAGGTGAGAGAGCCAATCAAAGGAGGTACAACTTTCGCCTCACTGTGTAATCCTCAATGTTGGGGTACTTGATCAGTTTTGAGCATATTTTGGCGCGGGTCAGATGATTTTGTCGGACGCTGTCCCTGATATTGTAGGCGCTTTCTTGCGACCGGATTAGCTCGCTGAGAACCTCTGAAGAATGCGTTCAAAATTTCTTGCTTGAGCAGATGATGTTTGAGTGTGTACCTTCCTGGATCTGAACACCGAAGTTGTCTCCACTGGAGGCAGGGGGATATGTTCAGAATCTACTGATATCATCAGCCATGTGCACGCACTCTTCAATCCTATAGCAAGGGCTTGGTAAATAAATCCTTGCCACAAAATAACTAGAATTCACTTTGGCATTGTTAGGTTGATCCATAGCTTGACTTTGTCACAATAGTCCGAGAGTTGGGCACACTCTGCTTTGATTGTTTCATGCAGCTTCAAGATGTGCTTATTCGCATGGACAAGTTCAGGGTACCTCGCATTCGTGGCGTCGTTCGCCAACGATGATGGCACGATGCCATCCTCGGTGCGTTTCCGCTTTGAAGCAGGTCCGTTGGAGTCAGCAGTGGCACTAGGTGCCGGATACACCCGTGTATCTGTCGAAGCAGGTGCTTGGGACATATGATAAGGTGAGTCTTCCGCTGTGGTAGACTCTATCTTGGCCGAGAGTTCACTGCGTGATTAAGTAAGCCAAGAGTATTAGGGTAGTAGAACGCCTCATACAGTATCTATACAAATGGTTGTCAATTGATGCCTCCTGCATAAAGCAGCGCTGGGTACTCACCTTCGCTGGGAAGGCACGGAAGACAATTTCTTCCGCCACAGAGGTGACGGCGCCACGGAAAGCCTGTGTGATCGTTCAGCAACTGGGGACGCTATGAGCTGGGCCATAAAGCATGCCTCTAGCTTTTCCGATGTTTCCTTTGACATAGACATGAGGGATCTATGGTGCTAGTATGTTGCAACTTTGAAACGGTAAGACGGTGACGCATGACGCGCGTCTCCCCGCTTTCACTTGCTTTCTGAATTACCTTTTTGAGACAGTCGTATTTGTCAGCTGAATTCACGTAATCCTCTTCGTGTTTGTCCTCCTCGACTAATATGAGCTCCGCTAACTTCTAACTACTCGTTTGTCCGAGATTCAGCGTGTCTTCGACAAGGATCGTCTTAATCCACACCGAGTCTTGTCGATCTTGTGTAGTACACCTTACCTGAAGTTTCAACCTTGTTGAGTTCTGCTTGACGAGCATTTGGTGTTGAATTAATGGCCAACCAAGTATGTGTCTTTGTGCAGCTTTCAGGGGACGAAACTTACAGTCATCTTACAGGATGAAAACGATGTGATTACGACGCTGACGGGCTTCTCTCTGAGCAACATCCTGCAAGGATTGTCGTTACCCAGCGGGAGTGGCCTCAGCAGCAGCCTGGGGATATCGGGTTTGCCTGCATTGGACGCATCCCAGATCTACAATGACAGATGGGACGACGACGAAGAAGCAGTTGGAGCCGATCAAGGGGAGGACTACGAAGACGAGGTGGACAGAGAGCTTGAAGACGAAATGTCGGAAGGCGATGCGGTCAAAGTCGAGGTCTTGTCTCCAATTGGCATGCGTCCGAAGGAGAAGCGCGTCAGAGTTGTCAAGCGTCTCGTCGAGAGACCAAAGACCGTCTATGAGCGCTTCCCGGCCTTTGAGAAGGATAGAGTTCTGGATTTCTCCGACCTGTTCAAAGGATATACCGGCAAAAAGTCGCGGATAACCAAGAGGCCCCTTATCGGTAGGTGGAATCCTCATGGGATAACTAGCTGATTTATCGATTCGCTTTAGCTGAGAGCGTATATCCTCGTAAGAGAGATTTACCGCGAGGATTTCTTGACGCAGTTGTCGGCGACACTAAACGCCAGAACGAGAACAAGCGCGTCGAAGAGGTAATGTCTGCTGGGAGTATTGAACACGACCTTGTCCAAGCTCTTGAGGTAAACATGACCTTGGTAGAATTTGTTGGAAGCACTACTCACGTGTGATAGGAACGCGAGAAATCAGCTCTCCCCATAACTCTCCCTTTGCATGATAGGAGCTTTGACCTTGTGCTGCTATCAAACTGGGAAGATGAGATTTTGTATGGGCCGAGCAAAGCGATCGGGCCCGCTCCTCAAGAGACAGACAATTTAACCACTCCAGCGAATAAATCTCTCGAGTCTGGCGCTTGGACTCAGAGTATTATATGGGGACCCGGAGCTCCCTTCCGTGACTTCACTCAACTTGAACTGAACGAGGAAGACCTTGCGAGCGATGAGCGCCCAACGAGTACGTTGTTCATTCAAATCTTCGGTAGCATTAGGCCGACTTATTATTTTACAGCGACGGAGACAGTAAGGCCACGTATCAAACGGCTGAGGGCAGATAATGCGCAATCTCGTGACAAGTTCAACCTTTCAAATGACCAGTTCTACGAGGTGTCCAAGGAAGGTGGTCGCCACCGTGTGCGCCAAACATTTGGTCAGCTGGTAGTGGAACATGCCTACCCGTCTCAGAAGCTTCAGCTGCCATTCGTAAGTATTTTAGCTAAGGTTTATTGCCTCATGGCGCTGATATGATCCCGTTCGATCCAGTACAAGACACGCCTTTCCAAGCAGGAAGCAAGATCGTTTCATCGGCCGGCTTTGCAGTTCCCTACCAATATTGAGATCCGCTTTAGTAAAGTACGGACGGCGAAGAAGAAGAAGGACAAGGCAGGCCGAAGGCTAGGCAAAGGTGGAAATATCGGCGAAGGACTTCATCGGACTAGTGATCTCACGCTGAAAGACACTAGCAACTTTGTTCTTTGGGAATACTCTGTGTGTTCTATCTCTCTGTGTCCTAGCATTGTCTTACAAGTTTCTTCAGGAGGAGCATCCCCCTATCATTCCAAACTTTGGTATGGGCAGCGCCCTTGTCAACTATTACCGCAAGAAAGATGAGAAAGACGATTACATGCCAAAGGTATGCATCTTCGGATCAAGGCTTTCCGACGCGTCAAATCTGACATTTCTCAGCTTGACCTCGGCGTCCCCTTTGTCCTTGAACCCCAAGACGAGTCTCCGTTTATGAAATTCGGTTACGTCTACCCTGGCCAAACCTTTCCTGCCTTGTACAACAATCTCGTGCGAGCCCCGCTTTTCCGCCACAAACCTTACCCCACCGACTTCCTAGCGGTGAGGTGCGAAACATTGCGTGTTCTTCATTGACGTGGCGCTTACAAACAGTAATGCAGGAGCACTACCAAAGGCGATACTAAGTATTTCCTGCGGGAGATCAAGAATCTCTTTGTCATTGGTCAGACATACCCAGTAACCGAAGTTCCTGGGCCTCACTCGCGAAAAATCACAAACACGATCAAGTTTAGGCTCCAAATCATTGCCTTCAAGCTCCTCAAGAAAAGCGCTGAAGAGCGTCTGAAGATATCGCGTCTCATGAAGTACTTCCCCGATCAAAACGAACTCCAAATGCGGCAAAGGCTCAAAGAGTTTATGGAGTATCACCGGCGAGGACCTCATCAAGGCTTCTGGCGCCTCAAGTCCACTGTGACCGTTCCGAGCGATGCAGATATGCTCAAGATGGTTGGGCCGGAACAGGTTGTCCTTATGGAGAGTATGCAGGTTGGACAACGTCACCTTCAAGATGCGGGCTATACCCAAACAGCCGAGCAAAATGATAATGCTGACGAAGAGGGCGAGAGCAAGCTTTCCGTGGAACAGCAGCTTGCTCCGTGGATCACGACGAAGAACTTCCTGTTCGCCACCCAGGCTAAGGCCATGCTTCGACTCCACGGAGAGGGAGATCCAACTGGGCGAGGCGAGGCATTTAGCTTCATTCGCATCTCCATGAAGGACATCTTCGTCAAGGCCGGAGAGGATTATGAACAGAAGCTCGGTACAGCGAAATTGATCATTTTGCAACTTCCCCTCCCGCTAACCCTACCTTGTTAATTAGCCGAGGCTGAAAACCGACCCAAGTCCGCTCACAGATACAACGTTGCAGAGCAACAACAGATCTACAAATCTGAAATTGAGCGGATTTGGAAGGCGCAGTTTGACTCCCTCAGTCGGAAGGACGAGCCGCAGCTCACGCCAGAAGATGAGGCGCCACCGCCTGTCGATGTCAAGAAACCTCCTCAGAGGCAAGCATCAATGAGGAACGAGACTCCATTCTCACCTGCCATGTCACCCGCCCCAGCAGGGCCTGCTTCTCCTGCCTTTAGTCGAGGCTCGTCGTTGGAGCGGGAGCGAGAAATGAGTATGGGTCCTGATGGAAGCCGTAAAGTGTTACGGATAAAGCGCTTGGTGGGCCTGCTTCTTTCCATTTGGCTCAAAATAGAGGCACCCATTCTTTTCTAGGTCGATGACGAGTGGCAGATTGAGATAATTCGTGATCAAGCAGTTATTCGTGCGTACATACGCGCGCGACAGTTGCTCGAGGAGGAGGCCACTTTGGCTGATAATCTCGCACCTACTGGCGACGCGGACACCGACAAGCGGTATAAGAAGAGGTGAGTCATTTTTGGCTTTTTGAAGCGACGACCTGAGGACACATCGCTTACGATGATTAGACTGGAGGAACGCATCGCTAGAATGAAGAAGAACCAGGAGCGTCGCTTGCATCGTAAGAACGCTAAAATTGTCAAGGAAGGTGGCACCCCGATGCAGCTTAGTCGACCGCTGAAGCCGGACACAACGGTATATTGTTCACATTCGCGACACTGAGTTCTTGCTCATCCTTGGCGTTTTACAGAGGCGTTGCGGACATTGCGGACAGATGGGGCACATGAGTACGTTATCTCGCTTTGGAGCTTCCTGCTGCTTGGTTATTAATTCAATTATACTATACAGAAACTAACCGTAAATGTCCTCGCTGGGCCGAGTTCAACAGCGGTGCTGCACCCGTCCCTGCTACTCCGGCGTCTGCAACAAGTCCACCACCCATGACTCCAAGCACGTCCAGTCTGAGTGGCTTCAACAGGCCATCCCAGGGTGCATCCTTCGCTTTTGGTGCCGCAGTTCCTTCTCCTTTGGCAACAAGTCCCCCTGTGTCTGCTATGGAAGAGGCCGAGCCATCGCTGACACCATCTGGGTCTGCACCAAAGATTAAGCTGACACTGAAACGATCTTAGTTCACACATCATTTACTATTTGTCAATAGACTGCTTTGCACGCTATCGTACTGTAACATGGACAATGTCCGCAATAACTTTCTGTAGTTTTATACGAAGTTGCTATACGTATGTTTGATGCAACGGGAGTATGAGAGTAAGAGGAAAGTAACAGTGCAAGTACAAATGAGTGAGGGGTGGTGGGTCAACGTGAGGCCCAAAATCATGCGGCAGCCATCTCCACATCTACTGATAGATCCCGCACTGAGTATGTCGGCGATTCCGCCTTGATTGCCATCTTCGGCGTTCCAAAACGCTTCTTGAAGTCCACATTGATTTTCACGAGCAAGCTCCGAATCAATTCCGCATGCTTCCTCCTTTCCTCGGGTGATATTTCCTTTGCGAGATGGGCGAGCTCGATCTTCCCGACTTTCTTGGCAAGCTCATCGCTTTCAGAGGTTTCTGTGATGAAGCGAAGGCTTGGGAGCACCGTGTGGGACGGAACTGGGGAAGACCTCGTTGAACTGGGTGTTGTTCCGCGGGATGTGTCCGGTGACCGC
Source organism: Hydnomerulius pinastri MD-312 (assembly GCA_000827185.1). Taxonomy (NCBI): domain Eukaryota; kingdom Fungi; phylum Basidiomycota; class Agaricomycetes; order Boletales; genus Leucogyrophana; species Leucogyrophana pinastri. The sequence goes on along the minus strand of KN839844.1, from coordinate 104,809 downwards.
GGCGCCGAAGGAGGTGATGGTGAGCGGTACATCTCAGTGATGGATGGTAGCCTGAATGGTCCGGCATCTGGTTTGAGAGATGGAAGCTTGAGATCCGAGTCTTCGGGTAGGAGAAGGGGGTAGAGCTTGCTCGATGAAGCGAGAGGAGACGATGAGATTGCGGGAGATGTCAGTGAACTGAGCTTCGCGGGAGGGCCACGATGGGTGGAAGCAGACAGCTTCGGCTCCACCGGATCGGGAACGCTGCTGGGTGCTGTCTTCAGCGGAATCATCGTGTGCATAGACTTCCTCGAGTAATCAGGGGCCGCCAGCTGAACAGGGGGCGCAGCACCGCGTGGAGCACGGACGTAGTCAAATTGCGCAAAGGAATCAGGGATCGATGTATGGTGCGGGGGAGTGGCATTGGACGGGGTAGAACTAGAGGAATGCGGAGATGTAGGGTCAAGTGGCGGCGTGGGATGGAAGTGACCCTGGGAAGACGGCGTTGCGTGGTAAAGCGAAGCCGTGTAAGCATTTGAGGACGAATGATTTAGGGCGAACTCATGCGTCGCAGGTGCCGAAACGCGGCGGTGGTGAGTAAATTGGTCGGTCGAATAGCTTCCGGGTGTAGAGTTGTTCAGTGAGGGGTACATAGACCCATACTGGCTTTGCTGTACGGAAGGATGCGACGATCTGCCAAGGGCAGGTGGAGACGGGTATGCGTTTGACGCATATTGATGTGATCCCTGGGAATATCCTCCATCATGAGTAAAGGATGCCCCTGGACCTGGAAGACCGGGCATTCCAGCAAGGCCCAGTTGACTCAGGCTGTCGGCATCAAAGTAAGATGACGGTGAGAAGCGATCTGAGGAGGCGACCTGATCTTGGCCAGACCGGTGGCCAGGTGCTGTGACATCCCGCCCCAAAGTGACGAGGAACTCGTTCACCGCGGCAAGTTCTTCTGGAGTGCGAACGTCGAACGAGACAGACCGCGGATTGAAGTCGTACTGGTTGACGTCATGAGTGTACGCGATATTGTTCAAACGTTCGGCCATGTCTGTGAGGTTATTTGTCTGTCAAGAGCATCACAACATTCAGATGTGGCCCACTCACGCGGATCATAGGAAGGATTGACCTTCCTCTTTTTCATGTCCGAGAAGAATTCATCCACGCTGTAGTCGAAGGATCGCTTATTGCGTGTAGGAACTGCAGCGGTCTGAGAAGCGCTCTTCAGACCATCCCAAGAAGGGACCTGGTTCTGAAGGAATAGCTCGTAAGCTGAGCCTGGAAGATGCCGCGAGGGATGTGTGTTATGCTCCAACTCGGGAGAGGGCGTTGGGAGAGTGCCATAATGAGAACCTAATTTCACAAGGTCAACATAGACGCCACGCGAGGTAATCGAGAATATCATACCGTCAGTTGCCGAGCTAGTATGAGGTCTCGCGCGAGCGAATGGAACTTTCGGAGGAAGAGTATTAATTTGTGCTGCGGATGACGGTTTGCCGGAGAGCGGTTTGTTGAGGACGCCCTTCTGCGGCGCAACATCCCCGCGGACACGAGTAACGTAGGCAGGATCGTTAACGGTAATTGCTTTCGAGTGCTTGTGCTGCGCATGGTGCTCCTCAGTGTGGATTTTCTCGTGTTTCTTGAGGTCCTGAGGGCGCTTGAAAGATTTCTTGCAAATCTAAAAAATTATAATTGTAACGGTGAATAAATCCGAATACTTGATAGCGTACCTCGCATACGTGTGGCTTCAAGGGAGTATGAACTAGAAGAGGTGTTAGGGGTGATCTGATTTTAGGCGGTCACGCACATACCTCTGAGATGACTCGTTATGTGGTCGCGCTTGGCACAGGATGTACCACAGTCCTTCCATTTGCAGGTTAAGCAGAGGTTATTGGTGCTCTTTCTGCCGATGTGGTCGTTGCAGAGATGGTTATAGAGTATTTCGGGATCATTGAAAGTGGAGGAGCAGTCTACCCATTGGCATGTGTAGGTCTCCTGGGCAGCGTTGGCCGATGGAGATGATGAGCTGTCTGGCTGTGGAGACTGGGAATTGTCCTTTGAGGCTGATTCAGAATTATTATCTGGGGAGGACGGTGGAGGGGATGCAGAATGCATATTGGATTGGGTGATTAGATGAGAATTTTGGAAGAGGAGGTTGTTTTGAAGGACGTCGAGTGGAACCAAGTCTCTCGAGAAGAAGAAGTGATCCATTTTAGTTTTATAATCTTGTCGGCGGCAGGCTCTCCTCTAAGTGCCAAGCCAAGGTCTCTCTTGGCAAGGAAGTGCCAAGCAATTCTCTTCCTTGGCATACCAAGAGATTCAGACCCCGGAGATCGCCGGCTGTCCCCTACTCCCAGCCAAGTCAATTTCCTTTTTAGCTTCCATGTGGTACTGGGGTCTCGGCACTCTCGGACGCGTCCGGAAAGAGTACTTCTCCAAATGGGAGCGCTTCACAAAAATAGTGCGAAGGTGCAGCGCGAGGTGTCCAAGTTCATCACCGCAATTGCAAGCTGTTCTTGTGTGCAATCATTTCTTCAACTTCTAGCCATGCTGCCGACACCGAATCAAGCTTCTCACCCCTTCGCTTTGTACTCCTCGGCTCACTTCCCTTAAGGTCGTATAACCTCAAAGTCTAATTCCTTATTAAACCATTCATTCATTCGTGATTCACTTAACTCGAATCTGTCCCCGTTCTAAGCACGCATCCCATATCGAGTCCCCCATACAGTACCTCTCGTCCGCCAAACTCCATCTGAGAGGCACACCCAAACCCTTTTCTTGTCGAGGGTTCTCCACACCACCGTATTTGCAGGGTTCGGGTGTGTCTTCTGTAGACTGCGCCGACACAACAGATCTTCGACCTCCAAATTGTGCATATCCCCGGTAAATACCTGCGTGACACCCGTTCCGCGTAGTCCCGTTTGGCCCATACGGCTTTCCGCCAGCCTCGAAGGCGTGTCTCTCTGATCCACATCCTCGGTAAACCCCAAACACATGTGTCGACACAATTACGCCAAGTCGTCGCGGCTAGCGCTAGCCAACCCAGACCCGTGGACGTATTCCTGTTCTCTCGCTAGGATAACCTCCAAAGCATGACGTTCCAATCGAACACGGAGCTTGGGACGAAGCACTGGAGTGCTGCACAGCAAGTGCGATGCCTATTAGAACGACTAACACGCGCTTCCACGCCATCATCTCAACGTTCCCATGCCTTGCTCGTTCCATTCGTGCCTACAGTCATCGGAACGGAACGGAACGACACAGACCAAACCGCAGTACCTACTACCGTACGACGATCCTCTCTCACCGGAGGATTCGGGGAACTTCCGGAAGGCGTACTTCATATCTGCCTGTATGGTTGAGCCACCATTTAGTGTTGTGACATTTGTAATCGGGCCATTGTATTGGCTTCATCTCTACCATTGACCGTGGACCTGGAGACCTTTGGTTCAACAGGACATATTTTCAGTTATCTAACCCCTACGTGCCGCTCAGTTGACTCCCGATATACTCCTTCTCCCAACAGAATTTCGAGTTCCTCTCATGGTGCGAATGTAGATGACACAATTGAAGGAACGCCTGCGGTGTCTTCCGTCCTAGGTTGGGAATTAGGAACTGGATCCGGCGGGTGACGATATCTGCATGTGAGCATCTTGAGCCCGTCATCATGCCTGTCAATTTCAGGGGAACTGCCATCAGCGCGGCACGGAATTACTCAGCAGGACAGAATCAACGTACTCCATTACGCACATCCTTGGCTCTTTGTCTCCCGCAGTTTTTACTTTTGGTTAAATCGCGGCTTCACTCCGGATTGTCTAATTCGCAATGTCGCACGAATCATACATCACCGGAATTATGGACATCGCGTCAAGCACCGACAGACTCTTCCTTTCACACCGTATTCGTTCTGGCTTGCCCTCACGCTTCCCCGACTTGCCGACAAAGCCAGAAGCATGATCTGTCACGGAGGCAAAGAGAAGCGGCACTCATGGAAGAACGGAAAGCCGGCCAGGGAACCAAATCTCATGTGAGTCCCCCTCCCATACACGAGGCACGCAAGACGATGGGACTGTGGGTTTTGTTAGCAGGTAATGAGCATTTGCTTGGACATAGTGGCGCAGATATATAAGCCTCACAAGGAGACCGTTGCCGTTTGAAATGACAGACACCGGTCTGATAGAACACTCGCCAAGCCAACCACAAGCCGAGACTCTTGAGCAGTGCAAGTTAGTTGTAAGCTTGTATGACAAGCCAAGACGTTGACAACATTGGATCGCCAAGACCTTAATCGGATTTTGGGTTTCCGTCTCTTTTGAGTTGCCGGACGTACGCGAACCTTGATCAGGCGTGTCTTTAGGCACTGATACGCTCTGATACGGTAGTACACGAAATGGGAGGGATCGTATTGGGCGCCGCTCTGCGTCGTCACGCTTTAGAAAGGCTGACAGATGGATGTTTCAAGACGAGGGATACGGCGATGTCGCAGTCGATACGATAAGACATGTTTCGCTAACTACCCCTTGTCGATTTATGCTGACCTTTGATCATCTGAGCTGTTGGGCCCTGGAGTGGGAAAAGGAAGGTGCAGGAACCAGGTCGGGACAGGCGGTGAAAGTATTCGAAGTTTCCCGTGGTAGATGCTGTCCAGCAACCCCCTCGCTTCATACTAGATATCACTGTGGGAGACGGAAGATAAAGTTTCGAGGCAGTCCCAACGAAGCCGTCCAGGCTTCTGCTCCAAAAAGCACGAAAAAGTGTTGCGTGTACATATGTACTTATCAGCAAGCCACGCTGGCATACCCTAGTTGTGGGGCTCGGATCATGAACGGCAGTAACGGGGGTGTTGACAGGAATTGACTCACGGATAGGTTTCATTTGGAAGTAGAGAGGACAAAAATGAGTAGGCGCATATTGATCAAGGTTTCGCCTTGTTGGTACTTATCAGTGGAAATGAAGTAATATGTACTTTGATATCAGCAGAAACGTGCGTTGTCGCCATCGGCATGCAAAGAGCGATATAATTGGGGGGGGAGCTCTGGAGGTCTCCGAGATGATATCCAGGAATTTGCAGATAGATACTCATCCCTGGTTCTAATACATACTTACATAGACTGAGTGGCTGCTATCGAGGGCACACCGCATAATGCCCATGATCTCCATGACAGCGCAATGGGGAACTTCGACGGTACTCCAGAGACTCGGATGCCACATCCACATCGTGGCCCTCGGCCGCGGCTGTGATGGCAACTGGACCGCGGGGGACTTTTCGACGTCTGTGAAGCTGTAGGATCCCGTAAGTATCCCCCAAAATTTATGTGGGTTGCCTGACACCAACGCCATGTTCCCAGCTGCGAGTGGGGTGGTCGGGAGTGGTCCTGAGTGGTCTCGTAAATAGCCCCTTTGTTGAAATGAAAGGACATACCACGTGGAGCTGCCATTTCGGGACTGCTAAGTTCGACCTTGTCACTTGCTAGCTCGCCAACTTGACGTTCCTCCAACCTCCAGCTGAACACTCCGATCGAGGTCAACAACGATGTCACGCTACCCAGACTACCTCTCGCCAAACGTGACGCCCACCAAGAGCAAGTCGGCAAAGTCACGCGCCCGACGCGAACCATCCGGTGTCTTCTCGTTGTTCCAAGCTCCACAGATTCAACAATTCAAAGAGGCGTTTCAATTAATCGACCATGATAAAGATGGCTGGGTAACCGAATCAGATTTACGAGAAATATTTTCAAGTCTTGGTCGGGCTCTTTCTCGGAGTGAATGTACACGAACTGAATGGCTCTTTCCAGGAATATCACCATCGAAGAAGATGCTCGATGACCTACTGAGCTCGCGGCCTGGTGGCAGCGGACACGGGAAGTCACCTTCTGCGGGATTAAGTTATGATGAAACCGTCTCGGCTGACCGAGGGATCAATTTCACCATGTTCCTCACGATGATGAGTGAACGTCTTTTTGAGTTTGATCCCGAGGCAGAGCTGAAGGAAGCATTCGAGTGCTTTGATGAGGGGGATACTGGCATGGTCAAAGTTGAAGAGATGCGAAAGTGGATGAGTGAGGTCGGGGAACGCATGGACCAGCAAGAGGTGCGCAGAGCCCTCTCACTCTCAACTTTTCCGTTGACCAATATCGCACAGATCGACAAGTTCTTGAAAAGCTCATTCACCGATCGCCAAGGAAACTTTAACTATCGTGAATGGATCAAGGTATTGCGGGTCAACGACGACGGCGATGAGGCAGAGCCTCAGTCATGATCTCTGTTTATTTCCTATATCTAATATCTGATTTTATGCCACGTACCCCATTTTTTGCCAGATGCATATTGTACAACAGAACAACGAACATCACTATATCGTAACTCTGATTATACTCAACTCGTGACAGCTCTTGAATAAGATCGGAACACAACCACTAGAGAACCCGGTATCTTAGATCCACTGACCCCCAAGCGGCTCGGCAGGGAAGGTGTCTTTATCCATTGCGAGTTCTCTGATCACATCGTCGATCGGCTCTTGTGACTCTCTTTCTCCGGCTTCTTTCAAAACTAGAAGACGAAAGTGAGGAACCACATCAAAGTCAAGGATCAAAACGTTACCTTCTCCTCGATTTTCGCCGAGACTCTGGTCATTTCCGCCCGCCCCGGTGCGAGCCGCGATCAGTAAGAGCTCTGCGCCATCATAGTCCAAGAGCTCGACACAGTGACAAGTCGTGAAACGTAATCCGAAACTGGACCGACCCTTGGAGCCTTTTCCGAAGACAGTGTCCAAGATCACTTCAGGATAATTTGCGCGTTTTCCGGATGGAAGGCCGACTCGCTGAGCGTAAGGAACGTTTACCTGTGGGTTCTTGACTTGAAGGACGAACGAGGACGCAGTGTGAATTCCAAGTGCCTCCTGCACCTCACCGGGTGTGCTTGGATGAGACAAATGGTATCCCAGGTGCGTCTCGTTCTTGGAGGGCGTTGCACCCTTATGGTTAGCGATGGCATAAACGCCACGCCCAGCCAGCCGGGCTGGCTCTTCATGACGTGTGCCTGCCATTCAGTCAGCTCTGGGTATTAAATGTCCAAGATGTAAAATTACAATTACCTCGCGTCTTGGTCTCGTATGATCTTTCCCCGAGGCCCCGCTCAAGACTGTGCAGGTCCTCGCCAACGTTGGTGGCACATGCCCAGAAGTTTTCTTTTCCGTGTCCTCCCTCTGGATCAGGCAGACGTTTCTTGCCGATGGTAATCAACCGAAAGCGCTTCTTAGGCTGGTCCTTCGTCTCTCGGGCGGGAGCAGCATCTGCACCTTCTGAAATCAAGTTCATCTCTTGACTTGGTTCGTCTGCGCTATTTTGAGCCTGTCCCTCGCTGTGTACGCTGAATTCGGGGGGTCGAGGAACTAGGAGCATATGGAAGTTCTTGATATCGTCGATGGCGTGGGCCTCTTCATGCTGCACTTTTGGACGGTAGAAGAAGTATATGTGGCCTCGTTCAATGACACCTGCAGAAAGCACATTAGGGGGAGGTCGATCGGTTCCTCAATTTCTCTGCGGGACTGTCTGACCTTCGTGGAAGGAATATTTTTCGGACTCGTCCTTGTCTGTCTTTGGCTTCTTGGTAGGGGACTCTTCTGCTTTTCCTTGGGCATCGGGCTCAGAGACCTCTTTCACCTCTCGTTTATCTCCGACTTCACGCTCTTCCCCCGCCTTCACCCCGACGTTGAACTGCTTCTCTTCCCCCTCTGGAGCCTTCGCGTCTTTCGCCTTCTTTCCCCTGGGGACCGGTTTTTTCATTTGCGGGCGAATATCTTTGCCCCCGCTTCGGGTTTGTACGGGCATTGTTCTGGCTTTAGTGGATGTCGAGTGATAGAATTGTTTGTAACTAGCCCACCGTGGTTTGCTAGTGACGGAATCATGCAAGACCTGACGTCATTAGTTGGTCTGAGTTCTACCCCGTGACCTTCTAGAGGATTACTTGGACCATACACTAGCTATTGCTATCGACGCTCACACATCAATCACCCTGAGCGATACTTCTGAACCCCTCCTCATCTTGCTCATCGTTCTTGGCGACGTCCATGAACATTGCCTATTCCGGACGCGTATAGTTGTGGTAATTATCGTTATAAATAATATTCCATGCGTGACGTCACAAAGCACACAATACTGGAAACTTTCCATAAACGGTGTATCTTATCGTGCACCCAAATTCCTCTAAGTTATCTCAGGCAAGCCTTCCCCGCATTACGCTAACTAACTTCGTGGAATGGCTGCTCTCAAGTTCGCCGTCTCCGCGCTCAACCGCGAAAAACCACATGTAAGTAGATGTCATGCTCACGGGTCCTGTGCTCTGACACTGCCATCTTTCAGTCGTCAGTCACAGATTGGGTAGAGATTCTCACTTCGCGAGAGTACGGTGATGAGGCGTATGATGGGTATGTGTTCTGGCGTAACAACCACGACTGCTAAACAATTGCATGATAGTCTACCGGAACTGGTTGCGTCGATAGGACTCCAATCGACTGGGTAATTTCGCTATCTGCACGATTATGGCGCTGCATAGGCAAGCTGATCGGCGTCACTCGTAGACCTACGGAAGCGTCAAGGGCAATCCGGAAAAAGATCAAACACGGCGACAACCACCAGAAGTACAGAGCTCTTGTCGTACGTCTTTTGTCACGATCTCCTTCACTACTTTTCCTGACCGATAGCTACCAGATTCTCAAAGCCTTGATGGACAACGGCGACCGCAAGTTCCAAAGTACCGTTATCAGATTATCACTACCGCACAGGCGCTGATCTTTCCAAACACAGCGACGTGCATGGATGACCAACTAATCGACGCCATAAGACAGCTCGCATCCGATCCCATAACTGACCAGAAAGTGAAGAAGAAACTTCTCTCTGTCCTCACATTATGGAAGGAACAGTTCAAGAACGAACCCTCATTGTCTACAGTAGCTGGTCTTTACAGGCAATGTCGTCCCCCAGACCGCCGCTCGCATGGGCACACCAGCAGTGCCGACCTTGATAGGTTGTACAGCGCTGGTCTTTCTCCCGTTAGCGAGAAAGAGGCTGCAAAGAAACGAGCGAAGCAAGAGAAGGAGGAGGCTAAGGAAAAGGCTCGCAAGGCTGAAGAAGAAGAAGCTCAGAGAAAGAAGAGCCGCCCACGGAGGGCCCCTTTCAATTTTGAGACGGTACATATCTCTATAGCTGTTCTGCGGCCGACACTGACATATGGCACAGGAAAAGCCGCAGATATTGACCTCAATCGCGAATGCCAGCCAAGCATCGAGCAATCTAGTCAATGCCATTATGCTGGTCAATGGCGACAAGGAAAGTATCATGACGAACGAACGCGTCCAAGAGTGTCTCCAGAACGCGAAGGTAGCACGTAAGCCCATAGTCCGGTATATACAGGTACCATCTCTTCTCTCCGGTGGTGTACCGTTCTGACGTCCTCCGTAGCTTGTAGAAAATGAGGAAGTCATCGGCACCCTCATTGAGACAAACGAGCGAATCATCTCCGCACTGCAAATGTATGACAACGTGAGTCATTGTATACATTCATTGGACGAAACCAGTTGCCCACATATGCAAGCAGCTTTCAGCACCCGATCACCCCACAGATCCCACTGCTGAAATCCAAGCAGGTATGGATGCGGTAACCATCACCCCAGGCGAGCTGTCGAAGCTACAGCACAGGCAACGCGCCGCAGTAGAGCGCGCAAGGCAACAACGTTCGCCAGCTTCAGAGGATGGTGGTCATGACTATGGCGAAGTTGGGAGCTCAGGAGACTATGTGCACCCTGATTTGCAAGACTTGTCATTTGGCGCTCTGGGGCATGAGCAGGGCTCGTTGCCCCCACCTATCCAGCCTTCCGATCGGCATGTTTCGTCGGGGGAGGCGGTGTGGGATCAGAATAGAGGAAGTCTCTCCGATTTTAGTGACTATGAGAGTAACGAAGAGGATCATCGAACAAGTGCTACTCATCAGGCAGGGTCGAGCTCCAGCATGCACTCGGGAGGAAGACTTGTAGATGTGGAAGATCCTTTTGCTGACCCATTCGCTGATTAATTATCCTTGGAGGCCACGTCCTTTCATTATGGTCTGAAGTACAACTGTATTATTTTTTGGTTTACCCATGAAATTATCTCGAGGATAGCCGGTACAATGACAATACATTACATATTAGTGGAAGAAGACGCCAGCTGGAAATACATGAGACATGAAGGGAAACAACACAAAACCGTAGCTTACATCCATGATGCATGGCAGAGCCCCTCTGATCTAACGTCTATGAAGTAACTTGGAAAGGAAATCATAACAAAGCAGGACAGTCACTCAACCACTCTCCATGCCGCTGTCCATTTCACTGCCTGCATGATCTCCAGTGCCCGAGGCTCCATTCATCGGCGTCTGCGAGTGCGCATCATGGACATGCCCTTGCGACGCCTGGCCTTGCGGCTGTGGCGGTATGATGCCGTGCATGTTTGCGCCGAGGGCGCCAAGACCCGGACCTCCCATCATGCCCATCGGACTCTCCAAGTATAGCCGAATTAGCACACTCTCCAATGCTACGACGCTAGGACCGGGATAGTCATATGCTCGGGCGTGTTCGCGAATCGAGTTGAAGAGGACGGTCATGCGGTCCCACTGTTCTTGATGTGCCGGAGATCCTTGTGGTCCAGCCACCATGTGCGGATAAGGAGGGTTGATGCCGGGAGGAGGCCCCGGGTAATGGGGAAATGGATGGGGTAGGTGTTGCAATGGAGCGCCGGGAGGAAAGGCTGGCATGTGAGGCTGGGGCGTTGGAACGGGGGTGGTAGCGTTATTAGCTGATGCTGATCCTTCTGTTCCGGATAGAGCAACGGGTTGCGCCGGACGTTTCGTCTTTGTTTTTTCTGCTTCGACGGCAGCCCGTCTCCCCCTGCGGGTATACGGAAGGTTGGCAAGACCGATTGGATGAGAGTGTTCGGCAATGTCTGCACACGGGGATGAGTTATGCACGACAGGACCGCCGAGCGAGAGACATACAGCAGACTCGGACTTCTTCGGTATCAAAGTAAGTCTTGTAGCTGATAGATGCCTGGCACCCCTGTCCCTCGAGCTTTGGAATACCGCGTTAAACGCATGTTTCACGCCATGCATGAGCGCTCACTTTTCTACTAGGGACCTTTCTGACTCTCTCCGGGTGCTTCTTGACATATTTCTTGCGCCCACTCCTGGAGTGGCGAGCACAAACGAGTTTGGTGTGATCTTTGAATCGCGGAGGGACGGCCTTGCTGCCATGTGTATCCCCCTTTACGAACTCGACCATCTGTGTTTCCTCCTCGTGATTCCTCCATTCCTGGAATGCGGCGAGGTTAGGGAACACGAGGGTGTATCCATCGTCGGTATCGCCAGAGCCATACGGTGGTCGTGAGGAGGAAGGTTTGGTCGCTGTCGGGGTCGACGAGGGGACTATCGGAGAGGGAGTGTTTAGGGACGAAGACTGAATATTTTGTGGGTAAGATTGATGCTGGTTCTGCTGTAAATGTGGAGGCAAAGGCTGGGACATGGCCAGTTGCCCAAGCCTGAAATGCTGGAAACTCATACTTTTTGACAAGAAATCCGAACAAAAAAGGTCCTCCAACTTCGCAAAAAGACGGTATAAACTTCCGTTATTACACTGTCACACCCCCGAAACGACACACAATCTTGTCACGGATATTTACTGTCACGCTATTGCCTTTTTCTAATGACCTCCTCCCTCAGAAATTCGCTGCATAGGCGCAATCATAAAGAGCGCTCTCAGCTCGCTCATAGGGCCAAGTTTGGCATCCTTGAAAAGCACAAAGACTATGTCTTGCGTGCACGAGATTACCACTCAAAGCAGGACCGCCTGAACCGTCTCAGGCAGAAGGCTGCAGACAGGAACAAGGATGAGTTCTACTTTGGCATGAACAAGGAGAAGACGGTGGGGGGAGTACATGTCAAGGATAGAGGAAATGTTTCCATACCTATGGACATGGTCAAGCTTCTCAAAACCCAGGATGAGGGTTATATCCGGACTATGAAGGCTGTTGGTCTCAAGGTTCGTTCGGTACCTACCTGCGACAAATCAGATCCTCAGCTGCATGCAGAAAATAGACAAGATCAAGAGCCAGCTTACGGATCTGGCTAACTTGATCTCACCCGCGGATGCTGACGAGGACTTGGAAGATGGCGAAGAGCCTCTGGGAGACACTGAACTCGAGACCCTGCGAGCAGCTGGTGTAATTGCTCCCCAGTCCAAGGGTAAACAGAAACAAAATCGTACTACACCACGGCACATTATATTTGCAGAGGATGAGACAGATGGTAGTGCATTGTTTCCCCTCAGTGTTCGTCCGTGCTTCTAATGATTATCAGCTCGGCGGTACCTCGAAGGTCGGTCAGGCAAGAAAGACAGCGAAACAGCGGTGCTTTCCCAGTCGAAAGATGAGATCGACCTTGGTTGGAAGATCACCGAGACGACAAAGTCGCGCCGGCGCCGGAAGAGCAAGGGAGTCGCCGAAAACGCAGACGAGAATCTCGAAGGAGAACAAAAACTCGTCAACATCGTATGTCATGTCTTTTCTGATAGGACTTCACGCCTAAACTGCTCTATACAGAAGCACCGCAAGCGCCTGTTGAAAGAGCTCGCCGCACGCCTCGCAAGAGATACTCAGCTATCCTACGCCCTGCGCGAACTTGAGATGCAGCGCCAGCTCGTAGGGAAGGGCGGTCGGAAGAAAGTTCAAGGCGTTGAGCAAATAGGTGCCGAAGAGGACGAGGATAGTGACGAAGACATGGACAAGCGGAGATCAAGGCGGAGACCTGACCAAAAGACTTACAAACCTCGCGTTTATAAATGGCGGATAGAGAGGAAACGATAGGATTTACTTGGCAATAATAGTCAGGCATCTCATAAAATCGTTAAAGCGATAATGAGGGTCTCTGAGTTAACCGAACGATAACTTGGTAAATAGCGCAGTCTGGTCCTTTAACTAAATGTCTGGTAAGTCTGGTATGTGTAAGTTCAAGTAGATGGTAAAGTCCGTCTGGCCGTGATGATGCCACTAACTATGGCGGTGCATTAGACTACATACCAAGCACCAAGCATGGCACTCGAGAAGAGGACCCATACAGTGGTCCACCGGGTGGTCATAGAGACTGCACTGTTTGGTGAGGGCGTCCCTGATCCAGCCGTGCCGGATCCAGTCGTGGACGAGCCGCCTTGGGGAATCGGCGTTGCAATAGGAGTTGTGGGGGAATATGTAACCCCGTTAGCGGTCGCAGCTACCTCGAACACAGAACCACCGCCATACTCGTAGAACTGCACATAACATCCATCAGTAAACAATATCACACGAACAAGACACCAAGAACGACGTACATCGACGAGCATGAAGTTCGGGTTCCTGCCATATTGACTTGCGCAGAGCTCAAATTGAGCCCCAAGCGAGTTCGTACCCGACACGGCATTGGTCTGGTTGGCTTGACTCGGGTCAGGAGCGGGTTGGCCAAGGATCAGTGTGTCGAGGAAGTGGTTGATGAGGTACATTTCCGTGGTCGAATCTCCTTTGGTGCGGTTGACGCTGCAGTCGAAAGTAGTGGTGACGTCGTAAGGTGACTCCCAAATGTTGGTAAACTCTGGAGAAAAGCTAAGGCGGCTGGGTGATCATGAATAAAAAATTGTGCGCACCATCGATAATATACGGGACACTGGTAAAGTCGGCGGATGCGTCCATGAAAGTTAGGAGGCGCTTTCCAGAGTCAATGAGGCTGCCAAGGGTGGGCCACTGGGTTGCAGGTATTGATGCGGAGGGTGGTGCGTATGACATAGTGTCTAGTCCAGCACCCTTAAAAACGGTGTCGTACTCGGTGGGAGGGAGATCATCAGAGTTGACGATGAGAAGTGAAAGCACTGGATAACACTGTCAGCTTCATGATAATAACTTGATGTTGAGGGGTTCCTACCTTCATTTGGGTTTGCATCCAGCCAAGTCTTGACTATACGACTGCGTAAGTACGTTGGACGTTGTATTCACTACGTCTTGCCTACCTGTTCCGAGGTATGTTGACAGTGGCCCTCCGTTATAAAGTGACTATGTGAGGGTCAGAGGGGCTACTAAAACTCTATATGAGCCACACGTACACAAGATGTGTGGCATAGCTGGATGACACCGTTGAGGTTATGCGCCTGCATCTGCAGCATGCGAATGCCATCGTTCAATTGCTGGGTAACTATTTCCAGTACCTATCAGTTCTCTGCATCGACCAATACAGGTAATCCACTCACTGTTGTAGTCCTGGTTGGCGGCCACTGTATACTCTCAGCATTCCGATTTAGCTCCAAGCCACACAAAGGGGACGCTTACAATTGTTGATCCCAACCGCATAGGAATCATGAGCGCCGACGAAAGTGACATTCCCAAAGGAGCGGTTGCAGAGATCGGGACTGCCATTACAGGTGGTGGCACGACGATTAAGTGGCTCAGACGGAGAAGCATGAACGAAGCTGGACGAAGAAGCAGAAAGCAGGACAGAAGTAGCAATAAGAGCGGCCTGCGCCCTAGACTTGGATGAGACAAACATGACCGCAGTTCCTAGTTAGTATGATTTTATATCAGCTAAAAGAGCGTGCAGGAGGCTTGATAGTATGTTCGTCGAGCTCAAGAACAAGATAATAAACCAAGAAAGGATGAGAGATGGGTGTGGGCAGTACTTGTGAAGATGTTGGTGGCGCTGTAGGCGCGAGGCGGGACAGTCTGAAACGGGAAGTTGCTTGGTCGGAATCCAAATATCCTTGGCGCTGATCGGCCAGCGTTCGTGCAGCCATCTCACGCAGCAAGGGGGCCTCAAGATCCACATAGAGGCTAGCAGCATCGTCTCGGACTGCCATGAACATCGACACTCGAGTGATCACGATTGTGAAGATTCAATCTGCCGACCTGAGGCTCCACGCCTGTTATGTGCGAGCCCGTACTCAGCAGCAAAGCGGTAATCAAGCACGATAACATTGGTAGACCCAGATGAGTCGCTACTGCGAGTTCACGCCGCGTCGATCCCAAGTGTGAAGGCCTTTCTCTGTCATGCTACGCTCGCCTTCGAGAGCCCCAGTCAATACCAGATGTCGCGCAGGAAATCGCGTGCCACCAGGGTGCGTGTAGAGACGCTTTTTTTTTTGGTTCCTGATGGGCGAGTGTCCCAGTGTAATGCTCCTTTATTTGCATATTGACATTGTTTCTTTCAGGTGCAATTCTCGACCGTCACATACAACCATCTAGCTTTTGTCCGTTGGCGTGACACTCTGCTGTAGCTTGGGGTGAGCACGGAACACGACAAAGGCATCTGCTGTACACATGGTCTGTGACATGTAAATTCCTCAATATATATAATCTGGAAATTTGACGGGTACATATCGCTTCACCACGGAGGGAGGTCGGCGTCATCCAGCATGCCCGAGCCTCGATCGCTTGCCCCATACCAAGGAGGTGTCACGCAGTCGATTGCAAGGTCGCAAGGAGTACAGTGGTTGCGATCCCATGACATTAAGCTGCTGCTTCCAACTGGCCTGGTGCTTAGGTTAGCGTCCTTACTGAACTCCCAGATCTACCTCCCGAATCCGGACGTGTCACAAACCTGCAACAGGCTGTAATGGGGGGAAACATGCGTCCATGCTTTGCCCACTATTCGGCAGCAAATTTGTAACTTTGGGCGTGATCCCTGATTTAGCTGATTGATGCATGCCGAACGTAAGATCTAAGAAGTCCTGATGCTCCCGGAGGCTTGTCGTTCAAGCGCTCTTTGATTGCGTACTCTCCACTCAAAGAAGGATGTCGTCGCCAATCGTCCTCCCCCAGGGGTGAGTGTGGCATTAGCTCTTTGTACGGTGGTGATACTTATTGCGTTGCTTAGGTTCTCCTATGTTGTCGCCCGGTTATGTCCATCGGATGGCTAATGCTATTCCAGACCATCTTGTGTGGCAGGAAGCGCGCTGCATCTGAAATACAATATCCTCAAGGCATAACAGACATTTTGCCACCAATTCCGAAGTTCACCCTAGCTCATCTCACGATCATGTTGTAGCATACGCTGAGTAAGCCGAGGTCGAAGCTTCGGGGAGTGCTTTGATATTCAACTGCGCTCAGCGTAGACAGCTGGGTAGCCTGTACTGATCCCTTGCGATGATCCCCCACAGGCGCCCAACAAAACACGTTGGAGAACTTTCCCCTGGCTTTAGTCTCGTGAGTACGATGATTCCCAAAGCATGTGGTGCACGCCGACATGAGGGCTGACCTTACGCCGTAGCGCCCTTGCTGCTAGACTGAAGTATCCGATTATTTCCGCCGCGCTGTGTGAATTCTGGGTTGTGTCTCGAGTCTTCTACACCCTGGGGTACACTACTGGCGACCCAAGCAAGGTCGGTGATCGACGCAACTGCATCAGGGCTCTGCTCACAGCGAAATACATATAGCGTGTCGCAGGATTCAGATGGGGAAATTCTGCCCTCGCAGGTGAGTCTGGATCTGACTGTCAATAACCTGGTAACGTTGACTGACCTTGCAATAGTCCTCATGCTCATCGGAACTTACTACTGTATGTTTCAGGTGAACTGGTCATAGCCGGTGCATAAGTAGTCCGCACTAGTCACGATATCACAATAAATACTTGCAAGAAGACTATACCCAATCAAGTATTGGCTGTAAAGTAGTTAGCTGAAATTGCGCCCGCCATTGAATGTTGCAAGCAGTCGTGAGGTCAGGAGAGAATGGAAGCATTTACCCCTGTAGGGAAATGTTGTGGCAGCTCTAAACGAAACGACGACCACGAAATTCGTGGACTTCAGTCAACACCTGCCTACCTTGTTCTTGAACCTCTACAATGTCAGAATCACCACGCCGACCATCGTTTCCATCATCGTCCGAAGAATTCGCCTTGCCATCGAGCTCAACAGCCGCCTCCTCTTCCTCGTCAGATGATGGTCCTGCTAACCCTCTATTGCTCCGCTTTCGACGCCCATCGCTGCTTTCAAAGTCATCCAGTTGTTATGCAGACAAGCACATCCATAGCCCACTCGCTATATCATTCACGATACCTTCAGGCAGACGTGGAAGCATGAATGGAGAGGAATCAGAGAGCGACAGGGAGCGCATGTGCACGGAGAGCTCACCGTCGAGTAGCTCGGGGAACCCAACGCCGCCCATCGGACTGCCAACTGACACTGAAGCAGAAGAAACGCAGGAAGAGAACAGTAAAGACACCTTGAATCCGTCCACTCCACCGCCAAGCAGAAATCATAGCATTCTTGAGAATGAATCGCTTTACAGTCCCGCCCCAGCCGTGTCAAGGCGCCCAACCTACCCGGTGAGCATTTGTCGTCAGAGGTGACCAATACGATGCTTACACGGGTCACATTCACGCAGCTCAAACCACCTCGTATACTGAACCTATTGGCTGAATCCCGTCCTGATGAGAATGAAGTGAAGTCGGAGGCTGCCTTTCAGCGCCTCCTAGCATCATGTTCCGAGCTGCCAACGCAACCTCGCACACCCCGAGCGCCCTCAGACCGAGGGCGTTATCCAGAAGAGGTCCCCGACGACGAAGTGCACGGAGGATCGACACCAAGCGATGATGACGACGATGATGTAGAAGCGATCTTCGCATTTGACCCTCAAGGCGACATGTCGACCGCGAAACCTTGTACGCCTGCGCAAAGCGTGTATGGGGATGAGCTTTCGTTGTCTATTATGGGAAGCCCTATGGTAATGGCTATGGACGTGGATGCTGTATGTGCTCGTGATAGTTATCGTGGCCTTAAGGCTTGCTTATGCGTTCCCTCAGCCGTTGGCATCGCCATCGATAACTTCGACGCCAGCTTCAGTCCAGTGGCGATATACTCCACCTCCGACGACCAGCGCAGTTCGCTCGAACAAACGGAAACGTGAGACCTCCTATACATTTTGAATGCCAGCGATCTGATCTTGCCTCTTTAACTTCGTGTGTAGTTGACGATCGGTATGACCCTTACCCTACTGCAGCCAAACGAAGGGCAGTGTCTCCGTCAATATCTTATCTACGGGAAGCACATCCTTCGCTAAACTACCCTCGAACACCAAATGGGCGACCATCGCTTCCCATCCCTCTCTCGATCCCAGTATCTGCTGCAAGTTCGGTGGCTTCATCCCCTACTGTCACCGGATATCCATTCCCAAACTACTCGAGTTCGCGACAAGTTGGACTTGGTTCGATGAGTGTGTCCTCGAGTCCTATATTACGACCATTAGGCCTCGCGAGCCCGATATTGCGCCCGATACCGAGACATAGACGAGGTACGATCACGGATGGGGAGGAGAGGGATATCGAAGGGGCTGGAGAGGGCGTCGGTGGCCTTACCCTCGGCTAGCGAGAGGTTGGTAAGACCTTCTATTCGACGTTTACGTGCTTCAATGAATTCACTCCCAACAGAACCCACTGGCGACTCGGAGCATTCAGTCTTGACCACTGTGTGGGCACGTCCTGACAGGAACTGTCGGGAGACTGATATCAGGGGCTTTTACATGGAGACTGTAGAGTCCTCTGAACCCTGATCTATCCCTTCCAGTCTCCCATCGTCACCCAGCTCCTGTGTTTTCCTCAGAGTGGTAGTAGACAGTAGTCACGTGACGATATTTTTCGCAGAAGGTCACGAGGAGGGATTCCAGGAGGTAACCTTGCTTGCTTGTTCGCTTTACATACTGCAGTTCCTGTCGTACGGCTCGTGCCAGGGCACTTGTCCAATAAACCACAGCATATTTCCGGCATTCTTTCTACCCGGCCATTCCCAAACGCCTGATACAAACTCTTACCAAACTTCCACCTGCTATAAATGTCTTCCACTCCGAAGCTCACGAAGCGGCAAAAGAAAGGTATCGCCTTTCGAGACCGCAAGCAGGGAAAAGGCAAGGGCAAGCTGAACGACGCCAACGACAACGACGATCTGGAGAACGAGAACGATGTCCCTCTTATCGAAGATCAGGTTCATTTTGATGGTACGCAAGGTTCACAAGGCGGCCAAGGCAGTACAGAGGATCTGGGCGCCAAAGGCAAAAGAAGAGAGAAAAGGGAGAAAGGAGAAGAAGGGGTGGTGGTGGCAGCGAAAAAGAGAAAGAGGGAAGTTGGTGAAGAGCCGCAGGAACCGGACGGAGAGCCAGACAAGCAGAAGTCAAAAAGAAGGAAAGGGTCTGCCGGGGTCGTGGTCGTCGCTATGGGACAAGCTGTAGAAGGGGAGGGCGACGGGAAGGGGAAGGAGGGAGGGAGGGGAGAGGAGAAGTCAAAGCAGCGTTTTATTTTGTTCCTTGGTATGATCTCGAACAACGTGCTTTTAACTTTTCGCGGCTTTCCTTATACTGTGCCAGGCAATCTCAAATATACAACTACTCTGGAAACTATACAAGCACATTTCTCAGCATGCGGTACGTCTCGACCTCATGTTGAGATATTAGATATGTTGTTTACCCCCTGACAAGATCCACCGCCCACCGTACGACTGCTAACGCCCAAGCCATCTACGACGAAACCATCAACGAAACCTGTCATAAAATCCAAAGGCTGCGCATTCCTAGAATTCAAACACCGTAATGCACTCCAACAGGGGCTCAAACTTCACCACTCACAACTAGACGGGCGTCAAATCAACGTGGAGCTCACTGCAGGGGGAGGAGGTAAGGGAGAAGCTCGATTGAACAAACTCAAAGAGCGAAATAAGGAGCTGTACGAGCAGCGGGTATGTGGTCGCATGACAACGGGAGGCTTGGATTGACTTATGATTTTTCGACCAGCGTATACGGGAAGATAAAAAGAAGTCCTCCGATGATTCTCTACCAACTGAGCGACCCGAAGGTGCCCAGCGGATCTCCAAGACATCTGGGGTAGAACAAGTTCCCACAAAGAAGCGAACGTGGACTGTAGGCGATGTAGAGGAAACTGAGACGCACCGCGGGGGTCAGAAGCATACCAGAGGTAGTAAAAAACGCAAGCTGAGGGCCAAGGATTGGGGCACAGGGGTCAATGCTATACCAGTAGGATAGTCTGGATAAAGCTTGCACTCCAGTAAAATTATATGTCCAGTATGTGCTATGAAATAGTCCAGTAGATATGTGGACAAGCGGCGCCCAGCGTCCGTCTCATGAAACAAGGATAAATACAAGGAACTAGGAGTCCGAGCGTTAGCTTGGTTCAAGATAAGACAGACGAGGCAACTTACGAAAACGATTAGAATGCCAAACACCTTGAGCATCAACCACCGATTGCTGGATATACTGGCGTAGTACTTCAATAGCTCTCTCTGTGCCCCGCTAACGTTCGATGCGATGTCCACTGTATCAGCATCGATCCGCTGTACCGTTTCTCGTTGTTCGGCAACCATATGAGCGAGTTGGGTGAATATCTGTCCCAACTCCGCTATTGTCGACTCAATAGATTCGATCGCCGTTGACCGGGATTGGATGTATGAATCCTAATTAATGGTAAGTCCAATCATTGGCTGTGCGAAGAGAGACGTTCACACCTGTTGTTCTACTAGCTGCATTTGCATGAAAGCACCTCCCCCGTTTTGGGCTGCCGAACCACCTTCGGCTGCATCTAAATCCATGGCAAGGACGTCGCCGTTTTGTGGTGCCCGTCCTTTACCTTTTGAACTTGGGCGGCTTCCACTGCCGTCACCCATTGGATCATATCTTCCGTTCAACAAGAGGGAGTCTGAACGCGGTAAGCCCGATTATGCATTGGGGATATGACGGATAACACTCACTTTGTGGTGCCTGGTGGGCTGCTGATGCTGTGGAGTACATGAATTGCTCTGTGCGGTCTTTCGACTCCTTCATGTTCTGCGAAGGAAGTGTTTGGCACATGTTTCGAGGTGAAGGGTTAGTAGACCAACCTGTGTTCGGACCTCTAGAACGTCCTTGAAACTCATGCTGGTGTTGGCAAGTTTACTTTGCAGCATCATGACGACGTTGTGATTATGTTCGTCGATCTGTTTCCCTTCCGTGGACTTTGAGCCTCCTTGTGCATTGCGTTGTTTGACGAAAGACTGTAGAGCAGCTATTTGTCGATTGATGTTGGCAATGTCTTGTTTGATGATGAATGTTAATTCCTAAGACCAGGACGAGAGGACATATCAGTCTATATCCTTAAGCTACCCAAGAGACATACGCTAATCTCCACAGGCCGATCGTCGAACAATGTCTTGCGTTTCGCGACTGAAACTCAATCAACCACTGACCCTGGATTTCAATCCCGCTCAAAACTTACGGTGCGCGAGCTTCCCGAGCTTGATAGTTGTGCTACTAATATCCTTGCCAATAGAAGAGGCCATGCGCGAGAACTCGCTCTTTGCCGCGCCTTTGCCATGGGACTGTAGCAGGCGCTGTTTGGCCTCTGCACCTCTTGGAGGTACAGCAGACCTGTTCCGTATGGAGTCGACGCAAGCACGAAATTCGTTTGTTCGATCCTGGACTGCCATAGTGAATGTTGAAAGTCGTCTAGAAGTAGTGAAATAAGGTATTAAATAGATGGCTGGTATATGGATCGCTGAGAGGAGCGCGACGGTAATTGTGTGCTTCTTGTTGCTGACACGAATGGGGACACTTGTCAATGCGCAGTGCTGACGACGGACAACACCGCCGTTCACCCCCTTGCTCGCCGTCCAGCCGGCCGTCCACGCGGCAAGAAGATGAAAATTTAGAGAAGAATTATGTAATAATATGTATTCACTTCCGCGAACGCGACCCCCAGACGCGACTCCGAAACGCGTCCTTTGGGGAAGGCTCCTTGTGATATCATAGCAGTTTTTATAGTCTCCGTCTTTGCTCTAATAGGCGTGTCACCGTCTCTTCCTACTCTAAATCGTTCTTTTCGTGCATGTTCCGCTGCATACCCGCTCTACGACGTAATACCTTACAGCGCATATCCTCGTGTCAAGTACCGCGTTTTTCTCTGACTTTGAGGTCTTATTCTCAACCTGCATCGACGTCTACATACCCCGTCAAATCTCCCATACGACCTTTTCCCGGAACCGTTACCGTAGCAAAAATAACCATGCCTTCATCTCCGACACCGAAATCCAAAGTCCTGGTACTTGGCGCTGGAAATTTTGGGAGCTGTCTCGCAGATCATCTCGGCGACTCTGACCACGAAGTATACCTCTGGTCTCGACATGCTAGCTTTGTGGAGCACTTCAATCTGCACCATCGCAATCCGGATTACTTGAAAGATCATATTTTCTCTAGTAACATTACCGCCGTTGGTCCTGAGATTCCGGACAGGGAGCGCATCCAGCAAATGGACGTCGTTCTTTTTGCGATACCAACCCAGGGGTTGAGGTATGTATATGGTCATATTTCATTCGTGTCTCTGCGAGTTCACCATCCGCTGTTAGAGAAACTCTTACCAAACTTCGATCGAGTCTCGTTGAAGACACATTACCCCTGATGATCTTTGTAAACAAGGGTATTGAAACTAGCACACAGGCCCTCACGCTCGAGATCATTGCTGATACTTGCGGAAGTGAGATTGCTCGGGCCGCAACGTTCATAGTAAGTTGTGTGAAGACACCATCTCACCGGTTAACGTATCATGTTGTATAGTCGGGGCCCTCGTTCGCCAAGGAAAGTTAGTACCTCAATTCAACCATAACCCAAAGGTCTGCTGACGATCCCGTTTAGTTGTTCGCAGACAGCCGACTTCTGTCTCTGTCGCTTCTTTGACTGAATCTCAGGCTCAAAGAGCTTCGGAAATCTTTCACCAGCCGTGGTTCCGATGGTGAGACCTGGTGACATGCATGGCCCGTCTCCCCTTAACGAGATATCCCTGTAGCTACACAGGCGGTGATCCAATAGGGCTAGAGTTGGCTGGTGCCTTAAAGAACGTATATGCCATTGCTGCCGGGATGGCCGACGGTCTTGGCTTTGAAAATAACACGAGAGCAAGTTAGCCAACATCATCATCCTCGTGTTAAGAACGATTGACAAAGAAACATTTATAGGTCTTATCACTCGAGGTTTGGCAGAAATGACACGGATAGGAACAGCATATGGTGCATCTCCTCTGACGTTCTTGGGTCTTGCCGGCGTGGGAGATCTCTTCCTCACGTGTAGTTCGCCAACCAGTCGAAACTACACAGTTGGATATCGATTAGGGAAAGGCGAAGCGCTTGAAGACATAATTATGACGCTTGGAAGTGTAGCCGAGGGTGTCACGACGGCAAAAGGTCTCAAGAAGATTATCGATGAGATGGAGGTTTCTGCTTCTATCGCAAACGGGGTGAGTGACGGAATTTACCGCTTTATGATTTGTTTCTCAGCCAATCCAAAAATCACTGGATATTGTTTCGCGTGACAGATATACGAGGTCCTGTATGAAGGTGAGCGGTTCTTCAATACATTTCCCATTGATATGGAACCGGCTTCGTAGGCAAAGACGTGAAAACCAGCGTGCAAGAATTGATGTGCCGACCATCGTCACGCGAATTGAATCTCCCGGACAAAGCAGGGGAACACGCGAAACGGCTGCTCAAGAAGCTGGGGTTAGATGATACTATAGCATGACGATATCTTTCTTGTGGGATGTTGCGATGTTTTGTTGCGTGTTATAGACTGTTATAGAGCGCCAGCGTCATGCCACGGTCAATGACAAACCGGGGTTTGTGTGCAACGCTTGCTCCGCGGTTTGCATGTGATCGTGAACCCCGCAAAAGGCAACCCAGCTTCCTGATCCGGCATGTCATTCCCGGTGCCTCGACCTGACGGGATTGTTAACCCACGGCCGACGATTCAGGATACGTAAGACCCCTCAAAAGCCATGATTATGAGCGGTGGAAGCGGGCCTCGGCGTGAACTTGATTGTCCTAGCAGAGACGCAGGGGAGCAGAATCAGTTCAGAACGAATTGTTGATGATGGGGGGTGGTGCAGACAGGGGGTCAGGTCGGATTGGTTTATTCCGGAGTTAATCTCCGGAGGCGGCTTTGACCACGTCAGTCGAATCTCGGACCGTTCCAGGCTCAGTGTGTACGAAATTTAATTATATAAGCGTATCTAAGTTAATCTTTCTCACGCATTTTTTTCGTGTTTGCTCGTGCCAGATGCTCCCGAAGTCCGATACAACCACTTGAGCTCGACACGTCCGACTAAAACTTGTTTTTTCTTCCTTTCCGCTGCGTTTCTCTGACATATCTTCACTGCGCCGAGTCCTTGCTTCTGCAACCTTTTATTCTTTTACATTTTCATCAAGGACTCACGAAATGGTTTCTCCACTCTGGAATGCGTGCTCTGAGGGGAACACCGAGACTGTTCTCGGTTTACTCAACGATGCATCTCCGGTCGATATCGAAATCAGAGGTATGTTCCCTGTTATTCGTTTTATTATTCAGTCGCATTTGTCGATTTTTAAGTATCGATATGGCTTTCGCTCAACTCGTAATTTATTGTAGATCATAACGGTGTCACACCTCTCCTCGAGGCAGTTAAGAACGGCCATGTTGACGTGGTGAAGGTACTTCTGGACAGAGGTAAGCTCTCGATCCTCGATCTCGACGCGTGTGATCAATTGATCTCATCGATTCTGTCGATCAGGCGCCGACGCTTCCTTTGCAACTATGCAAGGTCGCCCCGAAATGTATACAACGAACCCTGAGATCATTGAGTTGCTGAACAATGCATCGGCTAAAGTGGTGGCGAACGGACTTCCAGCTCAGGATCATAGCTATCCCCAGGACCCACATGCTGATCCATCAAAGCGATTCTATCCTGTCCCCGCACACCCTTACGGTTATTATGCACCAATGGGCCCTGTCCCTACGATGCCTGACGGCTCGCCCGCGTACTATCAGCCTCCCCAGATGCCATTGGGCGAGAATGGTGGTTTCGGGCACCTCCCTCCACCAGAGGTAGCCCGGTTCATTCCGTGCAGATATTACCCAGCGTGCCGGTATGGTTCCTCGTGCCTCTTTGCTCATCCCCAGGGCCCCTACTATCCTGGACCACCTCCTGCCCCTAATCAGTATCCCGCCCCTTATGATCCCATGACTCAACAATACACGCATAGTTATTATCCACCACCACCACCACCACCTTCATTTCACCCATCTGCACCTGTCCCACCCCACATGAATCCTGTATCACCACCATCGGCTCCCATCCATACACCTCCTCATCCGCCTATGGTTCATGCAAGATCTGGCTCAGAGGTGATGTCCCCCGTTCAAGTGCCATATACGCCTACGAGTGCACCTCCGCCGGTTCCGTATGGTCCAATGTCACCTGTCTCGCCTTCTTCTTATCCTCAGCCGGCGCATGCTCCTCTTCCTCTTTCTATTCCCACTCTTCCCCCGCCTCATCAACCCACCACGGCTCCAGGTCCTCAGTCACCGCAGTCCATGTACCCAAATGGGCCTATCTCTGCACCACCGTTTGCCGTACGTCAGGACCCTGCGCCGTACCCTCCTCATGGTCCGCACGCCCACTCTACATACCCTGAGGTGAATGGTGGGCCAAAATCTCCACCTGTTCACCCTCAAGGAGAGAACTACGGTCCTCCCCCTGTTTTCCGAGGGGGGATGAACCACAACCGCAGAGGTAGCATGCGGAGAGGATCTTTCGGAGGAAACCGAAAACCCGCCTGTCTTTTCTACCCCGCTGGTAGGTGTAGGAATGGCGATGATTGTCGTTTCCCGCATGTTATCCCTGATGCATCCGCACAACCTCACTTGGGTGCTCGGGGACCTCGCCCGAGGGAGGTGCCTGCTGCTAATGGGACCAATGGGATAAGTACGATCGAAGAAAATTTTGCTGCCATGAATGTACGAGATGTACGCGAGTTTTTCATCTTATAGTGAAACTGTCTGTTGATATCATTCTTGCCAGGACGCTCAACCCCGGCGTAACGGTACGAATGGCACCGCCAATTCTAGTCGTTCGCAATCAACCGATCCTGGCAGTCGCCCGAGGGGCATAAAGTCCAACGGGCCACGGGTTGACAAAAAGCCGGTCCTAAAACAAAGGGTTCCTAACGCTGATGAGTTCCCTGTGCTTGGGGGTTCTGCGCCTCCGTCATCTAGGAGCTCGGTCAACGGATCTGCTGGTCCTACGGCGGCACAGATCCTCTCAGCCCCTGCTCCTTTCCGCAAGGACTCCACAAAAGAGTCTGTCACTCGTAGTTCGTCGCCTGAGGAGCGTCAGGCGAAGAGCCCATCCGTACGTGGTGTTAAACAGGGCTGGGAGGACAGGGACTGACATGATGCTTTTAGGAGAACAGACCCACGGAGGTGAATGGCGTTCAGCCTAACGGTACATCCAACACCATCCCGGTCAAGCTGCCCGTCTCCTTCGCCGCTGCAGCGACTGGCACACCTGATGTTGTGAAGGAGGTCTCTGTTTCTGCCTAAAGGGAACGGATTACAGCTGCATTGCACATATATATCGCTTCCTTTTCCTCTGATTTAATCCGATATTTCTTGGTTTTTCTGGTCGGTGCTGACTTGAGGTTTTCTATTATTCGCATCTACGCACTATCATTTCTCACGTTGCTTGTTTGCATCCTTTTCTTCATCCTCTTGTTTAGCATCATATTTTTCCTTTCGCATTTCTCACCTGGCGCCTATCTAGAGGCTTGTTTCTGCCGATTCCTCCTTTCTCTCTGCCTCTTATGCTGATCACCGGTACACATACTATTTACACATACTATCGACTATTATTGTGACAATCCCGCCTCTATCTCTCATGTCTTGTCAGTTTCTGCCGCAGTATCACCATCGCAATGTTTTCCTGCATTAGCATACCTCATTCTACCATCGATCGATGAGCTTCGTTGCGCTCAAACGCAAAATACACGGCGCTTCTACGTCACGTTGCTCGTTGCTCCGTGCACTCGAAAGAATTTCCAACATACATTTGATCAACCTACATACACATGATTGTTTCTCCTTGTCTTCCTGTCAACGTTCGTCGATCATTGCACCGCCCAGCAATGCAGATTTCTCATGTCCACCCCGCTCGTACCTGTCACCTCACCAATCCTGTAAACAGGGACATCGGGATCGTTCTGTTTCAGATCATCCAAGACTCTGTCTGCATCTTCTCGGGCGACGATAACCACGAGACCGATCCCCATGTTAAAGGTCCGAGCCATTTCAAGGGGTGCAACGCCCCCCTGCTGCATCAGGAACCGGAAAACATTTGGCAGCTGCCAAGTCTCCGCATTGACGTAGCAGCCAAGACCCTCCGGAAGCACACGAGGAATGTTCTCGATGAACCCCCCACCCGTGATATGTGACATGCCTTTGATGAGGCCCTGTTTGGCGGTGGGGAGGACTTGGTTGATGTAGATACGCGTAGGCTCGAGGAGGGATCGACCGAGGGATTTGGTGGTGTCCCAGGGGCATGGGGAGGTGTAGGTTAGGTTCGTGAGGGAGATGATTTTGCGGGCGAGGGAGAAGCCATTGGAGTGGAGGCCTGAGGAGGCGATTCCGAGGAGGACGTCTCCTTCGATGATGTTTCGGGGGAGGATTAGGTCTCTTTCGACGACGCCGACTGCGAAACCTGCGAGATCGTAGTCACCTGGATGTGAGATGTTAGACCCGTGTTTGTAAAGATGAAGGTGGGGGAAGGCTTCTTACCGTCCTGGTACATGCCGGGCATTTCAGCGGTCTCGCCACCAATCAGCGCACATCCGGCTTGTTTGCACCCATCTGCGATGCCCTTGACCACATCTGTAGCGACAGGAACGTCCAACTTGCTGCACCCATAGTAGTCCAGGAAATACAGTGGTTCCGCGCCCTGGACTAGTAGATCATTGACGGACATTGCCACCAAGTCGATGCCTGTCCTCCCACCGTTCACCGTAAGTCGAAATCCTACCAAGGCATCAGGGCGTCTTCAAACTCACCGACGAGGTCATTTATTCCAGTGTCAACAGCGACACGGAGCTTGGTGCCAACGCCGTCTGTCCCGCTGACCAACAATGGGTCCTTGTATCCGACTGCTTTTAAGTCGAAGACCCCTCCGAAACCGCCTATTTCCGCGTCGGCGCCGACGCGTTTGGTGGCACGGACGTGGGGCTTGATGGCATCCACCAGCGAGTTTCCAGCGTCTACTGAGACACCAGCCTGCTGGTAAGTCAGGCCTTTTGAAGAGGTCTTAGCGGCTGCTAGTGCTCTGTCAAGGGGTTAGGCAAAAGTCTGGCAAGTAAGCGGGATAATTACCTGTGAGCTATGTCGCGGCGATACCCCTTTCCCTCAAAGGAGATTTTATCGACCGCGGCGTAAACCGAGGCAAGTGCCTCTTCTAGCGTAGGTGCAGCTGCTGTCACTGCTATGACACGACCGCCAGATGTGACAAGCTCATTCTCTTTGAGCGTAGTACCGCAATGGAAAACAACCACGTCTATTCCAAAGATGTTATCAGGGAGATCTATAAGGACATGATGTGCCTACCTGATGGTATTTCACCGATTTCAATGCGTTTCCCTTTTGGATAACTGCCTGGATAACCCCCAGACACCAGGATAACAGAGACCGCGAAGCCCGGGCGGGTGCTTATCTGCACCGAATCTAAACGGCGCTCGGCGCATGCCTATCTGACCCAAAGGAGCCCGTCAGCACCAGCGCTGGTTTCTTGTTCGAACATGACAAGGAGTGATGTGACGCACCAGGAGAACGGCAGCGAGATCGACGTCATCGGAGAGTAGGAGCATTAGCGTCTCGGTTTCTGGGTCGCCGAACCGGACGTTGTATTCGAGAACTTTTGGACCGGATTCAGTGAGCATGAATCCGACGAAGAGGAGGCCTACGAATGGGGAGCCTGGATCATAGGAGGTGAGGGTGATTTGGAGTTTGTGACGTATAGTATGCACGGACCATCCTTCCGCATTCCGTCGATGGTGGGACGGAGGGTCTCCTTCATGATGCGTTCCATGATGTCAGGAGTTGCTACCGGTGCTGGGGCGTAGGCACCCATTCCACCAGTGTTCAAACCAGTGTCACCCTCGCCGATTCTCTTGTGATCCTGGGCGGCAGGAAGTGGGACTACCGTATACCCGTCGGAGAAGGCCAAAACCGATATCTCAGGACCCTCAAGTAGTTCCTCCACGACAACTTGTTCCCCTGAAAGAAAGTAGGAAAAACAGGGGATATAACAGTTTGATTACTATGACGTAGCAGGTACACAAACGATATAGCGGACCTGCAGCACCAAAAACTTTTGCCTCCATTATTTGTCGGAGACCTTCTGCCGCCTCGTCCGTGGTTTCGGGTATGAGAACGCCTTTTCCGCCTGCGAGGCCGCTTGCCTTGAGCACAACGCGGTAATCACATGTGCGGACGTGATCTATCGCTTCTGCGACTTCTGATGACGAGAACGTGCGGAACTTGGCGGTAGGGATTGCGTGACGGGCCATAAAGTCTTTCGAGAAGGCCTTGCTTCCCTCCATTTGCGCAGCCAGCTCGGAGGGGCCAAAGACGGGAATGCCAACTTCCGTGCTTGTTTGAGTGACCTGTATGGTCGTGCAAAGCTTCTTGACTGACCTTTACGGAAGCACTTTTCGACGCCGAGCACCAATGGCTCCTCGGGTCCCGGCAGGACAAGACCAATCTAACAAGGAGATCAGGTACTGCAGCGCGTGATAGTGGAGAGTTACGGACATCATTCTCCACGGCAAACTTTACAACTTCCTGGTAATGCGGAGCGGTGAGGGGTAAAT
>KN839844.1:15894-67425 GCA_000827185.1 Hydnomerulius pinastri MD-312 | reverse complement strand
AAGTGACTTGATTCGTTTCAGAGAACCAGTAAATTTACGGCGAGGTTTCGTAGGTTTGACGGACGATTTCTCGGTGTCAGTTGGTAATACTCGGACTGAGGTAGGCTCAAGTTTTGTACCACTTTCTATGAAAGATTCCTTGTCGGTATCGAGAGTGAGATCACCCGAGAAGGGATCAGAGTCGAAAGCTGAGGAAGTGGGCTGCGGAGGATCAGGAGGTGGTGTTGGAGCGTCGGTTGTTATAGAAGCGCCGTAAGCAGACGCTACGGGAGTGGGGATGTGAGTAGGTGGTTTCGGGAAGGCAAGATATAGATCCGATTCGTTCGTTACGGTCTGAGTCCGGGACGAGCCTCGACTTTCCGTAATAGACGAGAGATGAAGCGATGCCTTGGAGAAATTCTTAAGGCGAAATAGGGCGGACTTGGTGCGAGGTAGTGACTGATGCGACGGAGCGACTGAGGATTCAACGATGGAAGATGGAGGGAGAGTGTGATCCTCTAGAGTGTGAGAAGAATTTGGAACAGCGCTGAGATGGTCAGGCTGGGGTGGGATATCGTCACTGGCGATAAGCTCGAAGTCACCAGAGCCTTCGTCGAGCGGGGAGATGACCTGTTCCGGTATAGGTACAGGTTGTTTCTTCCCAAAGAGACGTGAGTTAGCTGGCCGAGGAAAAGCTCGGGCAAGCAACCGGGTAGGATCGAGGGAATGAGCCGAGCTGCGCAGGGAGCCACGAAGGCTGCGAGGTAGTCTCGACTGCAGAAAGTTGTGCGTCGACGTTGTTTCTTCTCAAGTCCTTTCGATACGGACTTGTGAAGAAGGGCGATGCACAGGCTGCGACCTTTGAACGAAATCGAGCGCTGGAAAGCGTGACTTGTGCGTGTCAGCCAGGAGTCTTGGATGTAATGAAAGAGCAATAGCAGAAGTCGTATCACAGACAGTCACTAACCTCGTGTCCGGAAACTTCGTTAGTTTTTGTGTGTCTGCCTCAAGGCAAGGCTGATCCAAAGCCAATATGTGATCGACACGCGCCTCTTTGGGTGAGTTTACATAAGCGCCATTGTCCTCTTCAAGCTAAAAACATATCTTGCTCAAGGTTCTGAACATGATGGTAAGTACTTCCACGGTTCATCTCAAGCCTCACGTTTACCATCCCAACATCCCTCCTGCTTATCTTCTTGATCACCGCTCGATAACTGCCAGCAGACGTCATCGACTTCTCCCGACCACATAAGTCGGTAATGTCTCCATGACAAGCCCCAGCTTGGCCCCATAGCGATCCACAGACCTCACAGGAAAATGACATTAAATGACCAATGTAACTGAGGGGCCCACACGGCTGGTACTAAACTTACGACTACAGGCAGTTACTCGTCTCGTGGCGATTATGGGCTTTCACAGGCACGCGAACCCTATGCACGTCTTTGCTGCGTGACTGTGCTGCCTGTCGTCACCAGGCCCATTAGGAAGGTTACTCGTACGCACGGAGTGGTTTTTGCTTCCGAAGTCCTATCGCACGGACAACCTCGTGAACATCATCCTGGGAGGATGTTCCTAGGTGAGCTCTACTTGCGCCTCGTCTTGTCCATTCAGCAGAACCTTCGAAGTTCAGCTTCCGGTAACTGACTTTGCGCAGGAGAATGCGATTAGCCCTGTCAGGTGTTTCAAGAAAACCGCGTGACCCTTCTTCGCTTTAGTGCCCGCTCTTCTCTTCTGCGCGAATTTCGAGATTGGCTCCGCTAGCTCTTTGGTATCTTAACCCTTGACCATGCAGACGAGGAAATTATGAGCCAGGAGATCCCCTCGTGAAATGAACGCTGCTC
This sequence comes from Hydnomerulius pinastri MD-312, assembly GCA_000827185.1. Classification (NCBI taxonomy): domain Eukaryota; kingdom Fungi; phylum Basidiomycota; class Agaricomycetes; order Boletales; genus Leucogyrophana; species Leucogyrophana pinastri. The sequence continues at coordinate 65,605 of KN839844.1, read as the reverse complement.
TTTCCCCTACTTTGGCCTCATCGGTCGCCTCTGAGGCTCTGAGCACGCCGTCCGTATCATTCGGCATCCACGGCAATCTTGGCGATATATGCCCCTTTACGCCCATCAAACTGGCCCATCAATGCATCAAGGCTTCGCGAAGCCTGGAACTATACACGGAGCCTCCATCAAGTATGGATGTACCTCGTATCTCAGTTCCGTCTTCAAATGAGATACTGGTCGCAGCCCGGTGATCGTTGTTGCCATTCAGTAATCAAAACTTATCCTCGAGTTAACAATGCACCTTTCCCAATTTCGTATCTATCGCTGATCCACTTTGAGTGTAAACCCTCAGCCCAGCAGATTCTCCTGCTAAACTGGAAACATCCTATCTCGTTATATAACTCCATTATTAAAGTCCGATGGGCTCGTGCTGCTCAAGTGAGGTCAGACGCTTATAACATGATGGGACATACATTCTTAGTAGTTCATTGGGAGGTTGCAAACCCACTGATAGATGGTGATGGCAAGGACCAGCCACAGCGACGGCGAATGCTGGACGTGTAAACCTGCGGCTGCGCTTTGCCCCGTGGCCCACATACAGCGCCGACCCCGCGTCCACAGCGATAAGCCCCTTTCCAAGCCACCAATCAAACTGGCAACATGTTCCGATATGTCAGGCGTTCTCTGCAGCGCAGATTTGAGGCTATCGCCCTGAAGATTCACCCCAGCTTTTGTTGGTCAAATTCCAAAGAAAGCAGTCATCATGGTCATCAAGATCCTCATCATAAACCCCAATTCTACGCAGGGAATGACAGATGGACTTCAGAAAGTGGTAATCGCCCAGGCAGATGTGAGTTAACAGAATCATCGTTATCGTAGTGGAACCGTTCACTGATCAACATCGATTTATAGGTCGAGTACTCCTACTTCACTAATCCAGATGGGCCAGCGAGTATCGACGACAAGGAAGAATGCAATAACAGTGCACAGACATGCATGACGGCTCTCCTTGACCAGAAACATACCGTTGACTTGACGCAGTTCGACGGTTTCGTAGTGGCGTGCTACAGCCTACACCCTCTCGTGGAAACGCTGAAGGAAAAGATGGGAAAGCCCGTTGTCGGTATATTCGAGGCGAGCGTCACCACCTGCCTTCATCTGCTCAGCGTATCCCAGAAGTTTGGGATAGTATCCACAGGGGACAACTGGAAGGTTCTTCTGAGGGATGGTGTGGCCGAGATTCTTGGTGCTCCTAATGGCGGTACAAAGTTCGCTGGGGTCGAGACGACTGGTCGCACGGCTGGGGAATTGCACGACGATTCGCCTGAACAGGTTCAACAGCTCATGAAGGATGCGACAAAGAGATTACTTGGAGATAACGGAAACCAGGTCGGGGCTATCTGTCTGGGGTGTGCTGCCATGACAGGCTTGCGAGAGACGGTCAGAGAGGCTTGCATCGAACAACTTGGTGAGGAGGGCTCGCGGATTCGGATTGTAGATGGAGTTGCTGCTGCCACAGGTATTGTTCTTGGTCTTGTCGGGATGTCGGCTTGGTGAACATACCAACGGCCGGACTCGCTGGTAAGACACCACTTTGGATTCGAATGTTCGTCCGCCAATAATTGACTTCGATCTTCCAGCACGATTACACCCAGAGGCCGACCGGAAGTTGGCGCAACGGCGGCTTCATTGGGTATCGGGAAAAGGAGCAATTGAAATCTGATAGCTATAGTCGAAGAAACCTAGAAGTACACACAGTTGTACGGATAGCACAAAATCACAAGATAGGCACCAAAAAGAATAGCAGAAAGCATGAGACCCGCTGCGCCTTAAACACTATCCCAACAAGTTCTGCTGCTCCCCCACCTCTTCTGCTCCCAACAGATCCGCCTCAGCAGGCGCAGGCGCGATCATCCTTCGGATGAATGGGATCCTACGGAGTGCGAAGCGTCCTCCTGTTAGCGTCGCGACAGCCCCATGGCTCGCTTCCACCAACAAATAGTTCCCAGCGATACCTCCACCCATCAACGCCACCAGGAACACCAGCACCGTAAAGTCTCCCGTCCTCGCATACAAAGTGCGGCTTTCGTTGAAAGGGTACGGCACCCCGATGGTCCTCATCCAAGAGCCGCCTCCAACCTGCATAATCTCATGGATACCACCACCTCCTACACCGCTAACACCCGTGACACCGCCATCGCACCACAGAACCATGCTCCCCAGCTCGTCCGCGCGCGTTTTTGCTTGCTCCCACATTGCGAGGCCGACGGTGGTATCCCAGGTACGTGCAGGCGCGAGTATGAGTGCGGGGCGGGAGTCGAGGCTCGTGAATGCAGATGGGGAGGCGAAGTCGAGGCATACTGAGGATGTGATGGGGATGGGACGTGTGAAGTTTGGTGCTGGTGCCCAGTCAGGTGCGGTTATACCGTTGGGGTGGGTGAGTAGCAGGCGATTGATTTCAGGAGGGTCGATCGAAGGTATCTTCGAGAATGACTCGGTCACTGCCGCCGCCAGTCAGATAGCACTTGAAAGTGGATGGAGGTACTTACGAGGGACGAGGTTGCGCTTGTAGTATTGTATGACTTCGTCACCCGGTTTTTGACTCATGTGGATGAGAGCAAGTCCGTTTCGTGTACGCGAGCTCGAAGGATGTGCAGGGTCATCTACCACATACTCTTCAAAGGCTACCCCAACGAAGCTTCCCGCAGATTTGCCTCGCACTTTTGCAAATGCAGCTTCGCGTTCTTTTACGGAGTTGAAGATGACTGCACTTTCTGGCCATAAGATTATCTTGGCGGCAGTCATCCGCTTTGTTTCGTCAATGAAGTCGTCAAGTGTAGGATGGCTGCCGTCCAGTGGGTGCGGCAACGCGCAGCCAACTTTGAGAGCAGTCGCATCAGCGGGAATGTCTGCGCGAACAGGGAGGTTGTTCGAGGCGAACGAGGGAAGAGTGAGTGCGAGGAGCAACGACCCCAGGACAAGCAACCCCTTGGATCTGCGAGACAAAAACTTTCCGTTGCCATGCACCCCCAAGGGCTCATACTCCTCAAAGCCCATTAGCCACAACGCCGCGACCTCCGAGCACACCACCGCCCAGGCAGCAACGATCCAATCGATGCCGGTAGGCCCCACATACGGGACTATCCAATTATACGAATGTGATCCCGAGACCGGACTCCAATTCAATAAACGACCGACTGGAGACACGTGTGAAGCGACGCTCCAGACGGTCGCCCATAGCGCTGGGAAGAGTGTGAGTTGGGCCCAGTCTGTGGCGACTCGGCCTTTGGTACGGATGTCGAGGTATAAGGCGAGGACTGCATGGAGGTAGGTCACCGCTGATAAGAGGGCGATCGCCGTGAGTGATTGGGCAGGGCTGGAGAGCGCGTTTGCGGCAGAGGCCCAGTGGGCCAGAGAGGAGCCGGCTGTGATACAGATCCAGGAGAAAAGTAACTCCCGTCCTCTAGTATGACGGAAGGCAATTCTTTGCCCATGGATCCGGAGCACAGATAGCAGTAAAACTAAAGGGATAAACCTTGGAGATGGACCCAGCGCGAGGCATGAGAGTCCGAATTCCGCAGTCGCGAAAAAAGGCGTAGGGTGTTCGGTGAGTATGAAAGCCTGCAAGGACCCGGCCATGATCGTGGTCAAGGCGAGAGTGATCCCAGTGCTACGTGGCGAGTGTCAGGTAAATACTTAACCAATGTGTTGGGCGCTTGTTGGGTGGTTTTGGGGTTGTTTTGCTGTATTTCGAAGCCGCAGTAAGTTCCTGAAGCTTCTCAAAGCCCTGAAATTTGTCAATGGTCAAACTTGGGTCAAGCGCAGCCTATGGTCTACAATGCGCAGACTGTGTCTCTCAGTGGCATGTCTGCAGAACCTTGGGCAACAAAAACGGCGACATAGTACATAGGAGGTATGGTGCTCAGTGGCACTCATTTCCCGCGCGTACTCCGCGATCAGCTTGCTCGCAAGTCTTTGGGCCCAACCAACTCTGGGCCCAACTGTGACACGGCTCTCGTAGTAGCTACCAGTAGTAAGAGTCCACCGACAACGAAAGCGAACCTTGCAGCTATGGCCCACCGAGTAAGTATCTTGCAGGCCCAAGTGGCATGTCGTCGTCGGACCGATTGCCAAAGCGCCAATCCCGCACAAATGAGGGAAGATCGTCTTTACCACTGATTGGGCAAGGATCATGTTAATCATGGGCGAGCGCCATCACAGTGGGTGACGCCAATAGCTTGCTGGTGGCAGGGCATACATATACTGTGCGTTGGTGCGCTTGTCCTTACACCTAATTTCGGTGACAGGAGAACATGCGTCTTCTCGTTCCATGGAATAGTCCGCACATCCAAAGGAATTGAATACCATCAGACCATCAGATTTGTCTGACAGGAGCGGGGTTGGCTACTGCGTGGTCCGGGTGTTTGACCGTAAGGCAGATCAGGATGGAAGAGTTCAATGCGCGAGAAAAGGGCCACCAATCATGGCCTGCGCGAGTTGTTTTTCCGGGCTTGCACAGTTACACGTGTACAACAAGAAAGTCGGCCGCAAGAAACCACCGATGAGAACGAAAGCGAAATAGCGACGAGTAAATGAAGAGACTAGAAAACAATATATCAACTTCGAGCTTGATGGGCATTGGGCGGGGAGGAAAATAATCACCGAGTATAATATAGACCGACAAACTGCGAATACAGCTCCGAGGAGACGCAAAGACGGCATCATCCTTCCGGGAACAAAATAACTTCCCTCATCCGTGAAACGATCCATCACTCCGTGGCTTCGGGACCCGACAGTTCAGGTTCCAGTGGCTGAGCAAACGGATCCTCCGTGTTGTCCATCAACGGACCACCCAACAACGCATCCCCGCTCTCCATCTGACTGAGGTCATGCACGCCTTCGAAGGACGTACCATCCGGTCCTAGCACACTCATGTCCAGCTCTCCCACATCCTCCTGGTTCGCATCACCTTCTATACCAACATCTACATTCATATCTCCATCCAGCGCTTTGAGCGATGCGTCTAGTATATCTGCGCCTTCGCCCACGGCCAAGACGGGCTCTGTGGTCTGTAGCGAGAGCGTAGGGGGTGTTGGGGAAGGGGGTTTTGTTTGGGGTTCGGAGGGTGCTTCTTGATTGACTGAGTTTGTCTCTGTCACGTCTAGAGTGGGGACTTCGGTCTCTGGAGCGACGGATGCTGCTGGTTCGTCTTGGTCCATGTCTTCGTCGCCCTCTACGACTTCTGGTTCGTCGGGGAGAGGAGCGAGAGGTTCATCGGCTTCTTCTTCGTCATCGCTGAATTGCTTGTGGTTCCCGTTGATTATGAGCGAACCGGGGGAGTGCGGTGGGCAGAGCGTTATCTCACCTGCTTCTTGTCTGTCTTTACCCATTTGTATATTTTCATTGTAGAGTTTTGAGGCGCGTTTTCTGGTGTGATCCATACTTTCTCCCAGCATGCGACGGGCTGCATTAGTTGACGTCTGGCAGCCTCTGTCGTGGCGACGCGTACTCCGATTCTTCGTCTTGTGGCCATCGTGAAGGCGTTCGGGTCAGAGAGGGGTAGATATCGCGGTTTGGGGACGCTCGAGTAGGTTATGGGTCAAGGATTGAAAGGGGTCTCAGGGGTCCAGGCCTGTGTATGGTACTTGGAGGTACTCTCGATCAACGCCAGACGCGATTTGCACAAGAAAGTCGTTGCGTTTTGAATCCTTGGGTGTAGGACTCGAACGTATGTCATCGATATTCGTCTACGGAGTACTATAACATGTACATGGCCATATCTCCCACGTTTGACTCGATGAATAGGGTATTCGAGCCCTTCATCACCAGCACCCCACCGCGTCCACATCTTGACCAATCCAGTTCAAGTACCTCGATCTGACAGGCTGGGTCCGTTGACCGAAAGGTCGCGAGTGCAATCTCGTGATTCTCCTAGATTCCTATGCTGTATTCAAGTCACTTCCTCAGCCCAACGCAAGACGTCCTCAATTGTAACGGTGGGTGTCAACTGGAAAGGCAAAGATAAGCAAAGTCCACGGAAAGGTGAGTGGGACCCACCAGTTGTTTCTTCCCGGCGTCTTGCTCTGGATTGCTAGGAGAAGCCATCTCCAAAGCAGCTGTGCGGAGCTCCAGGAGCTGGGTTTCGAGCTCGTCACATTTACTATTCCAAGGATGCATGAGCATTTGTTTGCGTGCAATATGGAGGACGACGAACGCGTGAATGGCTTTTGTTTCTTCTCTACGAAGATCGAGCTGGCGCTGCATCATACTCTCAAGGTTTCCCCTTGCCTGAACAGCGTTATGAGACATTCTACAACCCAAACAAATCAATGGACGTTATTTACCTGCACAGGACGCAAATCATTTGCTGCAGCCATCAAATTTTGGGCAAGCACAGTAATCCACTCCACATGTCGCCGCCATTCCGGAGGCACAGTAGAATTCGGTGGAGGTGGAGGAGCGAGAGCAGCGCCGGTAAGATTGGAGTACGTGACTAGCAATGAGCGCAAGACAGATAGGAGTGCTGGACGTCGATCTGGATACCCGAGGATGAGGACAAGCAACACCGGGGGTGGGGACACGAGCTCACCTACACTCGGATCGGCGGGGTACAATTGATGGCCACCTAGCTCAGCCAGTGAGGGTATCGTCTCTTTGACCTGTCATAGAGTCCGGACTCATCAGAACACCCCTAAGGCGCGAAACACGTGTCGTACAAACCACGTATCCCCAAAGACATTGTAATGCCCCTCCTCCAGTATCCAATCTACCCTCGGCTTCTCCAGCTGAGCCAATGACCAGGCAGGAACTTCAGTCTGGTCAGATAGTATTTCGTGTTGATTGACGGTAGAGATATCAGTTTCCTGGTCTTCGACGCGTTCTTTGAGCAAATCGAGGAGTTTGAGGTTGTGAGTTGTGTAATTTGTGTAGTGGGAGGGAGGTGAGGGGAAAGGATTCCTCAACTCTGCCTCTTCTTCCTCCATGGCTGCACAGTACTAGATGAGAGATCACGCACAAGATGAAAGCGAGCGCTGGTTAAGTCCTAATTTGGATTAACCACAATTATTTTCAGGTTAACATCAAAAATACTTCCATAATTTACTTTTCACTGTCAAATTCACTTCCACTGCTCTTCGACGTGCCAGGTTTGCGTTCAGAATGGTTCGCCGAATCCCGACGCAGGTGCACAAGCAAGTCTCGCGGCTTATGCGCGTAAACTACATAAAGGAAGAGCCCGTCTGGTACCAAGCCGTCCTCCGATTTCCCCCCCTACCACTTCCTCCAAGAGCGCCTCCTTCACGCCCAGAAGTTCAAGAGAAACTTCCCCGTCGCCAAAACGCTTCTACTTCCAAGCTTCGCCCTCCAAAAAATCAGCCTTTGACCATTTCGTACTTGGAGGACGAGGTTCGGCGGCAGTTCTTCCGCGACCATCCTTTCGAGGCGTTCAGACCTGTTTCGCTCGTGGAAGGTGGTGTAGTGGAGGAGGAGCACCCAATTAGAGGCAAGGAGTGGACAAGGCTTAGCCAACGCGGGAAGAAACCGACCGCAGAAGAGTAAGGTTCTCCGTGCTTGTACTCACGCGCTTTACTAACATCCCGCACCAGTGCTGTACGCTTCGCCGTCAACCTCCACAAACATCACAAGGTGTCTTTAACCGTCGCCTACACTCGTGCGGTCGCAGAGTTCCGTGCTCTGCGTGCAGAATACGATATTGCAAACGCGTTTGCTCGTATGGAGGCTGAGGCATATGGTACCGTGTTCCCGTCAGAAATTGACCGGACGTTCGAGAAGGAGGATAAGGTCTACCAGGCAATGGAACGCAAGAAGGCCCTCGACGCGAGTGCTCTTCTTGCTCGCAAGCGTTGGAAGGCAATTCTCCACGTCGACAGCGGCATGGGTAACACTTGGAGTAGAGGACAGGAGTACACCAAATTGCAGCAGCAGGGAGTACGGCCGACGCATTTCATCTCTGACGATGCCCCAGCACCGCCAGCAGAAGATCCGTCTGCTTTGAACTCGCAAGCAGAGGGGATTGCCGCAAGCCCCGACTTCATGCGAATATTACAATAGTTGTATGCCCACATATTATATGGTTCAATACTTATAGAACCTCTGGCACGCCAGTTGGGGCTAAATTTTTTTGCGATGAGACTATACTATACGGTACAGGAGGAGTGCAAGTTATGCCTTGACCCGTGATTGAGCTGCCAGCGCAGCATTCATCCCCATCCACGTCTTCTCGACAAGCCCTAACAGCTTCTGCATGTCCGAACTCCAATCATTCATCACGTCCTCGGCACTCCGTTTGCTCGTGAAGTTCACAATACCGGCTGGCCGGTCTATCCGCGCCCAGATAGTCTTCGAAACAACCAAACGAGCAAGAGTCTCTTCGGTTTGCTGTGGTGTCAAGTCCAGGAGGGCTGTTAGGCGGGACAAAGTGATCCGAGTGTAATACTGTGAAACCACGCGAATATTCTGAGAGCGACCCGTTAGTTCGGCACACTGCATTGGAAGGCACAGAAGAAACACGCACGTGTTCGATAACGCGAGTATGGAGGTCTTCCCACTGCTTAGCGATAGAGAAAACTGGTGTTGTTCGCAAGAAGGGTCCATAAAGTGATTCGATGCCAGGCCATCTCATCAACTCGCGTGTCACAAATGATTTTACGAGGTTGCTGTGTGAAGACAGCTCAACGGTGATTGAATGGCAAAACATTAATGAGACGTACTAGTGCAGTTCAAGTTTCTCGAGAGCGGGGTTTACGAACCAATGGTGCAACATATCCGATTGTTCGTTGTTATGGGGGGCGAGAACGACGTAATACACGATGTGTTCGAGGGCCTGTGTTCCCCGGATTAGATGCTTTTCAATGAATGAGGGTCAGGGGAAAGCCTCACTGCACGGCTTTTACTCGCATCATCCTTGATGGACGGCGTGTCCCACACTCTCTCGTAGTGCTTCGCCACTTCTAAGTACGCCGTTGAATGTAGAGCTTGTTGGATCATCAAGTCATAGAACTTGAGTTTGAGATCCTAATTGAACGGAATGGATCAGCGATCAAATTTTACTATTTGCAAGCGGAAGCTCCGACAGACCTCATTCTCTTTCTCCTTGAGGAACGTCTCGTTGACCTTGCGTCCTCCAACCTTTGCCTTTATCCATTCAGGTTCTCCACCTCCAAGTGCATTCTTTGCATCTTTCCCATCCTTCCCTGCTACCTCGGCGTCTTTCAAACGTGCGAGTGCAATCAATAGCCGCATCTGCTCCAGAATGAACTCCGTCTTTTCTCTCCGCTCCATGGAAGAGTAGGTCTCCACTTGGAGATCAGAAACTAGATCGGAAGCCGTTTGTAGTGATTCTTTGATGGAGGAGGGTTTAGCGGAAGGTTGTTTGGAGAGGGCTTCATGGTAGTGTGAGAGGACGAGGGTAACGCGTGCACGGGGTGTCTCGAGGAAGATCTATGAGTTCATACGGGTTAGTTAACAATCAGTCCTTCGCTTGATTATTCCCCGCGACATACCTTGCCCTCTGTGACTACTCGGAGAGTCTCGACGAGTTCCAGCCACTTTGCCTCCCCTTCGCGTTTTCTGATTTCAGGCAGCCATGTAATTGCCTGTTCAACCATAGCTTGCACTACGCCCTTGAGTTGTCCGTGCTTCTTGCTCAAAAGGCTGATGGTGGCATTGAGTTGGGCATAGTCTCGGGCCTCGTAGCATTGGTCCAGTGCAGCTTTCGCTAGCCGCGTCGTCGAGGGCAGATCGGAGGCCTGGCCAATAGATGAGTCAGCGTACTCAGCGACGATCATGAACGCACATTTCTTGTTTGCTTCTCGAGCGCAAAGAGCTTGTCCAGTGCCTCCGAGAGCTTACCGGACTAGTTACACTGGCGATCAGGCTATAGTCCCCCCAACGGAATCGACGGGCGCACCTTTGACAGCTTTTCGGTCTCTGGTAGCAAGGCAGTGACCTCTGGAGAAAAGTCTCTTTCTTGTTTCTTTACCTCTGCCATTGCTAGATTGAAATGTGATCGTGAATACGGCTTGTCGAGCTTTGGCGTGAACTGACGCGTCGCAAAGATGTTTTGGGGTGTTTGTTCCTTGATGTCAGATTTCCCTTCTGGGATAAGCCCCTGTCCTTCATTAGCTCCTCCATCCTCCTTCCCCACCACTGCCGCCACTACGGCTTCATTCTTTGACTTAGTATGAGCTGGTTCAGACGCGTTATTTCCTTTCCAGTCTGCGCTAGAATAATATTCGTGATAATACCCCTACACAAGCGCCGGCACCAGTGTACATATGAGTAAAAGAGTCCGTCGCAGGAAGAATTCATAGACAAACAGGAGGGATGTCATGGTCCAGAAGCTCTGTCATCGTCGTCGTCGAAGAAGACGAATGTGACGGGGACGCCTGGAGCTCGTGGTTTTCGTGCGAAGGCTCATCACCGTTCGCTTTTTCAGCATGGAGCATAGAGAGTGATTTGTCGAGCATATGTTTTGGGATTGTGAGTGGATAAGTGAGGAAAATGCGGCATGCGAGAGCGAGCAGTCCAGTGAGGACTGCGGGGAGGGCAGTAGGGAGTGCATGGAAATCGGCATATTTTTGGAAGAGGTTGGATGTATCATCAAAGGAGGTTTCCATAGATTTGGTTTCGATGGGCAGGGTGGCGTCGATCTCGACCTCGACGGTCATGGGTTCGACGCCGACTGACTGATGCGTGACTTCGGGGGTTGCGTCTACCTCAGTATCGACGCATCTGGGTGTGGCATCGACGAAGACGGAGAGCAAGTCGGGCTTGACCTCGGTCATCCTATCGACGAGAGTTGGCGCCGACTGGATACCCCGCTCGCTAACCTTGGGTCTGACGTGCGCGAATTTGTTAACGTACGTCTTCTTAATCGTTGCGTCTACGCTTTGCTCCTTCATCAACGGCTTCTTGGCTTCCCGTCCAAGAGCCTTGCTTCTCTCCATGAGCCGCACGCCCTGGAGATGTGGCAGCCAATCCGACACCTTTTGCCACCCCTGAGCATTGGCTTCCACGTACCCCGGACGGTTCTTCTCATGGAACCACCTCATCGACTCGAGGTGGGGCGCAAGGTGACTGAGAAGAATGGTAGCGTGAAGAGGGTCATTGATGATAGAGTGGCCCACGTGTAGGCGAAGAAGCGACCTCGAGGATACCTCGAGGGAGCTCAATGTCTCCTCGGATCCTGGGCGTGCATCCAGCACGAGGGCGAGCGTCTGAAGCCGCGTGCAGTGCTGCGTGAGAGTGGAGACGCCTTCCAAAGTGAGATTGGGACCCGAAGTCCCGGAGAACCGGGCCATGGGGCACAGGCGCAATGTCTCGATGTTAGGACATGCTTTGGCGATGGAGCGGAGGTCTTCGTTATGGAAGACAGTCGATTCTGGAAGGTCAATGTCGAGACGTTGCAGGGCAGGGAGGGACGTGAGGTATTGAAGAGGGAGATGACGGCAGGGAACGTCTGCGGCGCCACGAGACGTCGATCTGACGAGCTCGTTGAAGCGCGACGCACCAGTCGCGCTGATGCGCAGGGATTGCAGCGTCCGACTGAACCGTTCGCAGATCAAAACAGAGAGATCTTGCCAGTCAGCCATGTCTGGGGGGTCTTCGATGACAAGCTCCAGGGAAGTGAGCTCGCTGGCGATGTGCTTCAAGAACACGGCGATGTTTGCGACTTCACCGGTGAGCTGCAGGTTACGGAGGTCGGTGAAGACACCACCACCCGAGTGCAGGTCGCCGGTGAGGCGAAGGGAAGATTTCTTGATCTCCGTAAAGTCAATCTCGTCACCCGAGAACACCCCACTGTCAGACGAAGCATCACTGGGGGTCGAAGCCCCAGATGCGACGATGTCATCGAAGAAACCTTCGACAGCAATGACAGATCTACCAGTGAGGTCAAGCTCAAGAGTGTGGAGAGCGGGTAGAGAAGCAGCCCATTGCCCGACTTGTGATGACAGTGCACCGGGAGCAACCAGAGCCAGCTTTTCCAGAGTGTTCTGAGATCGTACGATGTCCGTGAAGCTATCAGGAAGACTAGTAGGAGACGTGAACGAGAAGGCCGCGAGTTGGGTTTGACTGCAGACATTGACGAGGTAGGCGCTGAGCTGAGGGATTCTGGTACCGACTTCCAAGATCAAGCTCTGCAATTCGGGGTTCAAGAAGAGCGTCGAACGTTCCAGTCCAGCCGCGGTGTCTACCCTCCAGATGAGCTGCTGCAAGTGGGGCAAGATGTAGGGCACGGGACGGTTGTCGGCGATGATCGCGAAGACGGACGGAGAGACGCTCGGAGATGATTCAATGTATGCAACGCGGCGAACACGTTCACCGTAAGCGAGGACTCTCTCCCAGTCCTCGGCGTTTGGCGCCTTGGCCTGCACCATATATCGTCAGCGAAGGGTTTCTAAGTACTTGCGAGACTTGACTAACCAAACCAAGCCCAGGGCGGCGGGCTCGCTTCATGAGGTTGTTCGGGAACAACGAAATAACTGGGAGAAGGGAGTCGAGCTCCCTCCACAGTACGTTCAGAGCAGGCTCGCACATTGCCCTGCAAGTGCGTGCAAGTCTGGACATGGAACGACGTCCATTGGGCGAGTCGATGATAGTGTCAAAGAGCTTCAAGGCGGCATCGGGGTCGCGGAGGATAGTCGGGAACATGGTCTGTTCGTAAACGGAGTAAGGGCGGTAAGAGGATCGAGTGCTTTGCTTGCTCTTCTGATTGCTGGACTCACGTAGGCGGAGAGATATAGAGGCTAAGGCGTCGGAGAACAAGGAATGGGAAGCCATGGGTCAGGAGGTTAAATAGACGGGGTTTTACCCTTTCCTGGGTTCACACCACGCATCCATCTTACCTGTGCTAGTCACTTAACTTGAGGATGAGGGCTGGTTAGAGAACCAATCATTGTGGAATGGACCACTGAAGAGCCGAGCCACGCTGCTTAGTTCAGACACGGAGGTCAGACACGCGTTGGGGGTGTGCGTTAATGTTATGCAATCGAAGCGAGCGAAACACGTCTAGACTCGTGCTCACGACAACTATCTAGTCGTCGGGCGTGTGTATCTTACACATTACCAGGCCTCGAGTGTGCTTGAGCAGTGTGATACACAGTACTAACAAGCGTCGGGGCAGCGGGTCGCCTCCGAGACCGTTCATCAGAGCACGTGGCGAGCATGCCTCACTCCTCTGGGGTCTGATCCTGCAACAGATAGCAAGTAAAAATTGCGTGAATAGATTGATATGAATCACTGCAAACGTGAAAGCAAAAGCACAGGACATAATCACATACAGATAGCAAAGGTCATAGCTCTCCAACTTCCCATGGCACAGGTTCACCTTCCCAATCGTCCTCGGCTTCTGTGTCACCGCGTACACTTTCATCCCCTTCGCCGACATCCCAGATATCACCCCCTTTGGACGCATTATAGTGTCCAACCCGGTCCCCATACAACAACCCACGAACGACACGCTCCTCCTTGCTGTTGTGGATTCGTGATGGTGAAATTGCTAACACGAGGCGGAGTTTGTCAGGTAGGTCCACACTGAACGTGTCCGACTCGTGATGATTTGCATCAACTTCGCCCTTGGCATCTGGATCGTGGCTGCGGGCTCCAAGATTTAATAATGGGTCCCAATCGAGGTCATCGCCATTTTGGAGCAATGGCTTGCCGTGGTTTCGCGTAACCACTTTGACAGCGATCTCGTCCGGACTGTCCTCTTCCTCTTCGCTCTCCTCGTCTACTACCCTTGCCTTCTTTCGGCTTGCAACAGCTTTGCCTTTGCCTTTGTTCGGGCCGCGATAGCTCGATGTCGACTCGCCTGGAGGGGGAGAAGGTGGAACTAAGGGGAGCTTTGCATGTGGTGCGACTCCGAGCTGCGTGGTCACGGGCGCAAGATCCCCTTCATCTAAAGCACGTTTAACTGACGTCCTTGGCTGTGAGGTCTTGGAGACAACCCCTGTTAGGATCGGTTTACGTGTTGCTCTCCCCACAGGGTCAGCACCAGTCATATCGACCTTCGTGGGGAAGATTTGGTTCGAGATCTTCGCGTGAGCGCCATTTGCTCGATAGCCTGGCTTTGAAACCACGCCCCCGGACTTGGAACTGTGCTGATTGACTTTCTGGGAAGCATACTGACCGAGGGTGTCACGAGAGCCTCCTTGCACGAAATACGCGTCCAAAGATGGACCATTGGGCTGTGACGGCGCTGACAGGGTGCTTTTCTTGGGAATGCTGAGGGCTGGTAAAGCGTCATCAAACAATAACTTGAATGACTTTCCACCAGCAGGAGCCTTTACAGGCGAATCATCCACGAAAGACGAGTTAAAGTCGCATGCGGCTAATTCTCCATCAGGTTCCTCCTCGCTATTTGAAGAGTCCTCTAAGTTTGGAAGGGGTAAAAGAGCCTGCGATCCGAGGCGCTGGCGCTTGGGTTTGTTCGGGGAAGGTGAGACGGGTTCTCCTCGAAGGCGCTTTCGTGCACGCGACACGGCGGTATTAGACTGATGGGGACCTTGAGAATTCGATGAGCTGGCCTTTGGCTGTGGTGGCAAGATCGATGGGAACGGGTCGGGAGAAGGTGTTCGTGTGCGTGCGTGTGGTTTGGATTTATTCTTAGCAGGAGTCGCAAACGGATTCGCTGAAGGCGGTTTTCGGGAGGGGGCTTGCGATGCAGAAGCCCTGGGGGTGACCTTCTCCTTACCCTTGGTCTTGACGGGCGAGAAAGGATTAAACCCTGGGAGAGGGGCCGCTGCCTCGACTGCGCGGGACTTTGGTATGATCCCGGCACGTGACGAGCCAGGTGGGGGACGTGGAGGAGTGGATGGAGGATTTTGGGAGGATGAACCTGCAACAACCTGAGATGAAGAAGACGTCGCTTTGCTCAGCTTCTTGTATAGCTTGTATTTCTCCGCTAGACGCGAGCTGAGTGTTATACGCGACGCGTCGAAGCAAAGGACACACCTATTGCTGGTTGGTCTCGTATATCCTGCACAGATGGATCTCTGCCATATCTAGACCTAAAGTCGCGCTCCCAGGCCTTTACTTCTGTACGAACAGTTGCCAAGTCAGACATTGGACATTAAAATATTAGTTGAACTTGATGAAACTGAGCTGGTAGCTGGACGTGTTTTGATGATACGGTAGTTCTGTTGAGACGCGTTTCGTGTTTCAGCCACTGTTTGCACATAGATGTAAACACAAGTGGGAAGCGATTGACGGAGATTTGAAGCGCGTGTCGACCGCGTGATTTGATAGAAGCAGATGCTTTCAAGGCAAGTGCGCCGAATGGCACAAAGTCACAGTGTCCCTTTCTTTGGCTTTTCTCATGAAAAGCCAGAAGACTCGCTGTCCTCTGTCTCATATCTTGTCCTCTGCTTGATCATTTATATCTCGCTCGCTTTCTCGCGCTTCATAGCCAGACACCGGTTCCATGACTTGGGGTGTGTTTTATCGTCCACCAGACCCATCTGAATCAGACTCGGATTGGGACGATGGCCCGGGATCGGTACACGACGGGTACTCTCCCAACTTCATCAGGGAATATCCTTCATATAATCCTGCACCCGTTCCTTCAGGCTATCCTAACCAGCACACGCGTCAATTTGGTATGATTCCTCCACCCCAGTTCAGTAGACACGCACAATCGCCGCCTTCCACTCTTCGGAAACAGACAGTTCCACAATTCAAAACCCCTCTATCAATATCCGTGCTTAATGATCCTGCCTTCTCTACCGATCCTCGTTCTCATCCTCACTTCCCTCTCACAAATGCTGGCTCGTACAAGGCGCCACCTTCTAAATCTCCAGCGAGTTACCCTCGTCGCCTCACTCAGCAGCCGCCACTTATCCCCCCCGAGTCATATGAAGCACCGCCTCAGGAAATGGAAATTCCTCGCGCTACAGATGTGCCCTTTCAAGTCTCACATCATCCTCTTGGAGAGAAATATCCTCCATCTCCATCTTCAGTATCTGTATCTTTGGAATCGGACTCTCTCACGATACTTTCTGCATTCACATCCCCTACTGTATCATCAGCTACCTCACACAATCACCCGTCTGTTCTAACACCAGCCGGTCGTCCCCCTGCTCCTGTAGCGCTATTCCCACCTCCGAACCCATATCCGTCTCCGTCTCCTCCACCGCCGGTCAAAGATGAACCGAAGCCTCCCTCGCCTCCTAGGCAGCAACCAGGACGTCCCGCCATGCCTCACAATGTGTCCGCACCAGAAATGCGACCAAAGGTTGATAGGCAGCCTCCGCCGGTGCGGGCTGAGTCCGCACCAGTCGTTCCGGTCAAGAAGCGTACAAGCGGCAAAGGCCGAATGAGGAATCTTGTCCGCCGACTCACGAGCCGTCATAATCTTGATCGTATCGATGAGTTGGACGAGACGGATCCTTTTGGAGGAGGCTTTCATCATGGCGGGCCCTATGAAGCGATTGGTAGTAACCTCGCTGAATTGGGTCCGGCTCACATGTACAATGACATCGATGTTTTGAGAGGCGAGCTCTACAATTCAAAGCGCGAGGTGGGTATCGTGCATACTCACGTTTATGTACGTTGCTCAAACAAAGTTGTAAAGACAAATCGACCTACCCGCCCTGTGAAAGAAAAAGTATGTACTGTAGTTTGCTCCATGAGTTATCGTGTCTTTACGCAACCGGCACGCAGTCTTCTTCTCGAGTTCCACCTCCTGCCGAGGTTGAGGATGGGATGACATTGCATCTCGAACCAGGCCAGATCCTCCGACGGAATACCACTTATGAGGTCCCCACCTACAGTGCTGCGATAAGCATGACCCCGAGTCCTAATCTTTTCCGTCGTAAGGCAGCCCCAAGTATCACCCGACCTGATCACGCCAGAAGCCAATCACTTCCCAATCACCCGACACATCCCCACGAAGATCTTTCACGGCAAGATCCCCAGGGATATCCTCCGAATAGCCTTCAGAGCCATTCATCTCCCTCTGCTCCTCGGGTACACTATTTTGGAGACAATATACCTCACATACCAAATAGCTCACCATCTCATATCGATCGTGATTCTGCGCCCTACGCCCCCCCCATTCATAGACAACCCGCGACCGTTTTACCTCCGAATCATTACCAGTCCACATCGCGTAGTCCATCACCACCATCTCTGACACTAGCACCTCCACCTCCGCCCAATCTAATGCCACAACAAACTCAGCCTATGGACCGCCCCGTGATTGATTTGCCAACTCAAGGCCCCCGACACAAGAGTGTACGATCATTGGACAGCTCTCGCACATTCAACAGCACGAATACGCAATCTTCCTCTGGTACTCAAAATAGACCATTATTACCCCCACGAACACACCACCTTCCAAAGCGTCTTGTTATGCCAGCTCCGCTCCAGCCCCAACCGCCGCCAACTCAGCCTCCACCTGCACCTGCACCGCCACCCCAGTTCATTTTTCCGCCAACGCAATCGTATGATGCATATGACGAATATCCGGATCATCTAGAGCTTGAGGATGCTCGCTACGAAGGGCCGCCCACGATGTATCAACAAGGGCGAAGATTACTTCGGAAGAAGTCATCCGCCTTCCCGGCGAATACACCTTTGCCGGCGCACGCGCCTATGTCGCAGGGTGAGGCCGTTCCGACAATGGGAAGTTTTCCATCGAAGCTGGCAAACGAGGCCGAAAGAACCAAGGAAGGGACACGCCGGCGAAGGCTGAGTAAACGGAAGAACGATAACTAGTACTGAGTTTGTCGCTTTTCATCCCTTCTGACATCATTTGGTTTTTTTTGTAGCGGAAATGGCTTGGCTTGCTCATTCAAGCGGTCTTCTATCTCTTCATCTATTTGGGTAACCTTGCCTCATGCTGGACGATCCTGCATTTACACTTATCAAGACCTGTTCATCGCATTTTCATTGTATAACCTCGCACTATCTCTCCTTAGATGAACGTACATCAATCGTATATCTGTCAGGGGCACTTGCCAATGGACGCTGCGATGTATCGATATCCATCCTGTGTACTGACGCGCGCTGTAGCTGTGAAAACATGTAAACCCGGTTTAACCTTGGTGTCCTCATGAACATCCCGGGTATCGGTGTTGTTGAACCAAATGGCTTCCCGGATCTTTGATCTCAGGGTAGATCCAATTTTATTCATTCTCTCAAACAAAACCCCTCCGATGTCTTCTATTTCTCCAATATCTCGTTCTCGTTTGGCTAGCGAGATTTCCATGATTAGTACTCTCCCTCCAGTGGAAGTCCTGTGGAATTTGACATGCTCACGCCAATCAGCCATGTCTGCCAGTCGTTCACTTCCGCTAATTACGCAAGAGTAATGATGCGGCCTGCCTATTGGTGCCATCCATAAGGATATCGTGATTCAAAATACGGCAGCAGATGCCTCTCTTTGACTGTCATCATGGCCATGCGGACGTGGGCCGTTGGATCCGTTCATTTGGTGCGGAGGTTTAACGCCCCAAAAGTCCAGAAACGCGGAGATGCCTTGTCTGTGTTACTCTTTGTGGTCCTTGCAACGTCAGAAGGCCTTCATTTTCCTCGCAAAAAGGCGGCTGATGAGTTTGTTGATTGCACAATAAGGCTGTTCAATGGTGCTCTAATTTTGAAACGTGTCGCTGATGGGGTCACTCCATGGATCTCGTTGCTGACTTGCTGTTGACATGACGAAACCCCGAGACAAGATGCTATCCGTGGACTGCCATTCCGCTTCTCATGCACTCGAGAAAAAAGGGATCAACCTTGTGAATTTTATGAGAACCAAGGAAACAGGGACGGAAAATCCAAAGTCCAGCACTCCGCGCCACTGCTCGGACTGAATCTAATCTAGCCGGTAAGAGCGTTCTAACTCTAAATCCATTTCATCCCCTTGCCCGACATAAATACTTGCCTCCATGGGAGCGTAGCCCGAAATGCCCTCCGCCTCTCTCCCTCCCCGACGTTCCGCCCATGGACAGTGCTGGTCTTCTTGTCTGTGGTCTGGCTGTCGCTGTTGTCGCCACCTTTGCCGTCGATCGTGTACGATGGTCTAAAGCATGTGTTTTCGTCGCTATAATATTTTCTTTACGTTCACGCTAACCGACCTCATCGCAGCTCGATGCCATTCCTGTTGTTGGTCCATCCGGCCACCTAACATCATACTATGGGGCCGCGAAATTCATTCGACATGCAAAGTCTATGTTGCAGGAGGGCTATGACCGGGTATGTTGTGTTCTGCATGAAAATTTCCTGTGGCGTGGTCTCAACCATGCACCTAGCACAAGGATACCTTCTTCAGAGTGCCGATGATGGACCGATGGACAGTGGTGCTGACAGGGACTGAACTCGTCGAGGAGCTCCGCAAAATTCCCGACGAAAAGCTTTCCTTCGATCACGCGATGCAAGATGTCAGTGTTACATCCTCTCTGACATTTTTCCTTTTAATGTACGTAACGAGCACACAGCTTCTTCAAGTCAAGTACACCTTTGGATTCGAGGCACAAACCAGTCCCTACCACGTCGCTGTGGTCAAAGGCCATCTCAAGCGCAACCTCAGTAGTCTCTTTCCCGACATTCACGACGAGATATGTCGAACGTTCGACGAAATTATCCCAGCATCAGAGACTGGTGAGTACTGCATAGCCTCCTGTTCGTTTCCGTGGATCAGGCCAATGCAACCCACGCAGATTGGATGGGGGTCCAAGCGTATCCCGCGGTGATGAAGGCGACATGCCGTACAAGTAACCGCGTCTTCGTCGGACTCCCGATTTGTAAGTCGCGCCTAATCGCCTCACGAAACACGGGTTCAGTGTTGCACGCAGGTCAATCTACCGAGTTTGAGGACGTACAATCAAAGTTCGCCCTACAAGTAATACTGCGGGCCAGTCTGGTGAACTTCTTCCCAAAACTAATGCATCCGTGAGCATATCAGTTACGACTGATCGTGCGATGATCTTGACCGTTGCATTTTAGAATCATTGGTCGCCTATTAACTAATACGCCTAGCAGCCTAAGGCGCTGCATGGATCTGCTGAGCCCTTTCGTGGAGGAGCGCCTTAGGAATGTCAAGCAATTTGGCGACCATTGGCCTAGCCATCCGGTATGTATCTATGCATCGCACGCCCGTACACCAAATTTCATGTTTTTTTTTGGGTTGTTTTGTTCCCTTGGTTTTTCCAGTTTTCCAACCCGGAGGTTGGGATTTTCGGCGGTTTTTGCTTCGTCTTCTTGTTTTTAACTTTTGGTTGTTTGCTTCCTTGGGCTCGGTTCGTTGTTCCGTTATTTTTGGGGGACCCTTGTTACTTTTCGGCACCGGGTTTTTCCCCCTGCTTTGTTTATTTTTGGGGCCCTTTGGCATTTTTTGGACCTTTTCGGCAAGGAGTTCGGGGAGTTGCCTGACCATTTTGTTTGGCGGAGGGTTTGGTTGCCCAGTTTGTTCAAATTGGAAGTTTTTTTGGGGGGTTCCCGGGGGTTCGTGGGGCCAGTTTTTGTTTTTTTTTTGTTTTGAGGTTTTGTTTTGGTTTTACTTTGGTTCTCCGTTCCGGTTGTTCGGCAAGGCCTTGGAGGTTTTTCCTTTTTGGACGGGACGGCCTTTCCCCAAGGGCCCTCTTTTGGTGTTGGCTTGGTTCCCCTTGCTTTTGGCGGACGGTTTTTTTCTCAACCCTTTTGATTTGGCCCCTTTTGGTTTTTCTTCATTGGGGGAGGGGGTGGGGGCCCAGGGAGGGCCCGGGTTTTTTTCACGGATTTTTTGTTTTTTGTTTTTTGGGCCGGGCCGGGGGGGTTGTTTTTTCCTTTTGCCAGGTTTTTTTGGGATTCCCTCTCTGATCGTTTTGTGACTTCGACTACAGCCCGGGACGCTTCTTTGCTTCGACGATGATGACGGCCATGATGGCTCACTTGGTGCTAAATTATGACATGAAGCTGGAGAAGGAAGGGGTAAAACCGCCAGACCAATGGTTCCAGATGAATTGTTCGCCCAACCGGACGGCAGAGATTATGTTCAAGCGTGTTCAGACTCCAGCATCATGACCTACTTACGGATATCTCTTATTTTCACATCGGGCCCTCGGGTAATCTTAGGACTGCATGCTCATTCTCCCATTATGATAAATTCGCCCCAGTGCTTATCTATATATCGTCTTCTGGAACCTAGTTGGATGGGAAACAAATCGTGATCGGAGGTTGTTTAGTTGGAAAGAGACGGATGTCACAAGTGTGTATGTTTAGACCGTTTTCCTCGGTGATCTTCCCGTTGGTTGTTACGGGCTTTTTCCCCCGGCAACTTGTTTCAGTTTGTTGCATTTTTCCTTTTTGGCTTAAGTTCCACCCCCCCACCTTGGTGACTTTTTTCCTTGCCCAGGAACGTTTTTTGGTTCCGGGGAGTTATTTGGGTTACCAGTTGGGTTCCACGCGAACGTTCGGTCACCGGTTGGGTAGTCAATCCTTGGTATTGGGCCTTTGGGCGAACCACGTCTCTAGCAGCCGCGTGGAACGCTCCACAGAAGCGACATGTTTGAAGATATACTATTCCCTTGCAGGGGTTTCGACGAGTCGCGTCCTCCAGAACCATTTACTTCTGGCATGTTAGTGGGTGATGTATATCGCAACGAGGAGCGATAGTGTCGCGTACTACACATGGATTCACCTTGGGCAAGATACGGCGTGCATATAAGATGGATTGATACACGCACCTCCTCCCCAAGCTTCTCTTCAACAAGATTCTCTACTTGCTCGTCATGCGCCAATCTGCCTTCGCCCTCCTGTTCCTGTCTTTCGTCAGCGGCTCGCTCGCCCTTGTCGCACGCGGTCAGTCAGCGGGCTGCACTTGTGGAAGCGCAAAGTACTCTGCGTCTGATGTCACAAATGCCATTAATCAGGCAGAAGGTAGCGGCGGAGGGTAAGGGCTTAGGTCAGTTCGTCAGATGCATTGAACTTACGGAGTTCACTTCTAGTAAATACCCCCATCAATATCATGACTACGAGGTTAGTGATTTGGGTCCATCAATCGGACGCCGTGACTGATGGACTGCATCAGAAATTCTCGTTCCCTTCATGCCAGGGGAACTTCTACGAGTATCCCTTGGAGGAAGGGAAAGTCTACACTGGCGGTTCCCCAGGCGCAGACCGCGTTATTTACGACGAGAAGCACAACTTCTGTGGTGAGGATCTCGATCCCATCATCCCGACGGAACGGCTAAAGTATACGTATGATCAGCATGTCTTACTCACCATGGATCATCGCAAAGGGATGGCTTCGTTGAGTGCAAGTAGGGACAATAGGATACGCCGGGGAGGCTTTCTCACAGCTTGGCAAAGCCCGATTCAATATACTTGCATTACAGAGGACATGAAGTCGTTAAGCTACAATCAGTAAGACATGCGGAACATGAATTGGAAACTATACTGCTTGGTGTCTGGGTCCCAATGTGACCAATTCCAGTATCCAGCATCATCTGACTCGTCCTCTATCTCACGAGCAGGAATTCGGAAAGCGATGGTTTCGTAAGGCTCGGCGGCAACCTAATGAAATTATGAGGGCCATATCTCTCATAGAATGAAGTGGCTTACAATCAAGTACTGGTATGCTTTGTTGGGTGGTTCCCGCTTTTGCTCCCAAGCGCTCATGAAACGACGACGAGGGATGACGTCCGCCTTGATCTGCGGAAGATGCACCTGGACCATCATACCTTCCTTTCCTGTGTCATTGTCCCGGACTTTGGTCACCCGGTATCCTGGTCGGCCAATTTTAAGGAAGACTTTCCGCTGCACATTTGACTGCGCTGGGGCGATCATCAGTTGTGTGTCTTTTGCATCCCGTGCAGCACGTCTCGCGAGGTTCGTTTGATGCTTTTTGCCCTGAGTGTGTGCGAGGTATGAACCTTCGTTCGTGTGGAGAGTCAGACAGAGACGACATTCAAGAGACCCAAGGTGGTTGCGGAGGATGTAGGGATCCTGTAGAAAGTTAGGTCTTGTCTGACGGTCGAATAGGCTGAGAGACATACCTTTGCGAGGTCGATAGTCTCGAGAGCAAGCTTTCTCAGACGCTCCCTCCTGTCAACATTTGTTTCTGATGCACCAGCGACACCACCACCGCCGAACTTTGAACCAACACGATTCTACAAGAAGGGTCAATAATAACCAATACACGACCGCGACAAGCACCAACCTGATAATCTGAGAAACGTATCTGGTCAAACTCATCAAACTCGTAAAGACGCGATGAACGTACCCATTTCTTGAAAAGTTTTTGCTGTTGTTCAGCTGGTTTTTGTCGTGGACGTCGAGGTCAAAGGGAAGGCAAAGGAGATTATTGGTGACCGTCACGTGTTTGGACACTTTCCCGATCTGGGTTTGAGGACTCCTGCCAAAATTTGTGAGGACCGACATCATCCCAGTTGCAGGAGCTCGTCAACGTCGAGCACAACGTCGACGCCTTGACCGCGACGACGTCTGATATAATCAGAGCACGGCAGCTATCTCTACCTACTTGACTGAAAAGCTTAGCAGTGCCCTCAATCCCCTTCTCTCCTTGCGCGATCTACACATAACATGGCTGGGCACAAACGCGCCCTCGAGGATGGTTCCTCGGTTCAGAAATCAAAGAAGAGCAAGGTTTTGTCGGAGAAACCAGAGAAGAAGTCTCGCAAAGAGCAATCAGCACCTTCGACGTCAGCAATGACAACCGAGGAGATTGATTTCCCTCGTGGAGGTGGAACTAGCCTGACAGCCCTCGAAGTGAAGGCTATCCGAGCAGAGGCTGCAATGGAAGCTGATCAGGAACTATTCGCTGTGAGTCGATCGCATGTTCCTGCGATGAGTGTATTGATCTCTGCTAGTCCACCGAGAAAGTCCCTGTCAAGCGAAAAAAGAGCAAAGCTGATCTCAAGTCTAAGCTTTCCGAGCCCACGAAAAAGGAGAAAAAGGATTCTGTCCGTATCGAGCATCTAAACTACAAGGTATCGTCTACTGTGCTGGTCCTAGGTGTATGGCGGTTGACGATCTGGTAGCGTCTTACTCCAGGGACGAAAGTTCTAGGACAAGTCATGTCCATCCAGCCACTTGCCCTCGTAGTTTCGCTGCCGAACCAGCTTTTGGCTCATGTTCCTATCACTCAAATCACATCCCAGCTCACGAAGCGGCTGGAGTCGATGGATGCTGAAAATGACGCTTCAGGCGACGACTCGGACGATGACGAGAATTCAAATAACCCTACCCAGGTTCCAGATTTGTTCGAGTTATTCCGACCTGGCCAGTATGTTCGTGCTGTGGTCACCAGCATTCATGCTCCAGGCACCACCGATGTCTCTGGACTTGGCCGAGTGCGAGACGAGGCGGTGAAAACCAGCCGGAGAGTTGAGCTGAGTCTCATACCTGAGAAAGTCAATGCTGGAGTTGAAAAGGGCGACCTGAAAAGTGGCTATGTGAGTGAGTTACAGTTGGATAATTTCACGAAACTCATTGCGCTGGCACTGCAGACCTTGACTGCTGCAGTGCAGAGTGTCGAGGATCATGGGTATATTCTCGACCTTGGCGTCACCGGCGCATCAGGTTTCTTGTCATTCAAAGAGGCTCAAAAGGCCGGAACGGACAAACCAAGACTACAGGTTGGCGCTCTTCTAGATACGTCCGTTCTCAAAATGTCCTCCAATGGCCGGACATGCAACGTAACGAACAATCCGACAGTATTTGTTTCATCTTCGGTAAGTGGGGATATACACCCCCAGCGCGGCACAGCTGATACAGATTCAGGTGTCCGAAGTCGGAAACGTCACATCCGTACTCCCTGGGACATTGGTCCAGTCCTTGGTCACTGCAGTAGCTCAGGGGGGTCTGAACCTGCAAATCCTCGGTTTCTTCGAGGCAACTGCCGACGAGTATCACTTGCCTGATGCGCAGAAACTGCCCAAGATGGGGCAAAAAATAAAAGCGAGAGTGCTCTACGATATCCCAGGCACGACGCCACCGCGGTTCGCCGTCACACTGTCAGATCACCATCTAGGACTTCTGACGAAAGGCACATCGGAGGATCAGGAGGGAACTCCTTTTCAAGATGCTTTCCCTGTTGGTACTATTCTGGACTCGGTCAAGGTGAAGCGGGTGGAAACTGAGCGAGGCCTTCTTGTGGAAGTACAACCCAACCTGGAAGGGTTCGTCCATGTGAGATATAATCTTCTTATGGCGTGCTTCAAAACTGACCGAAGGCGGCTCTCAGATTTCGCATGTCTCCGACGATCATACAGCCGCGCTCTCAGCATCATCTGGACCATGGAGGGTTAACACTCTGCACAGAGCCCGGGTAGTCGGATATCATCCGTTCGACGGCATCTTGCAGCTCTCGCTACGGCCATCCATTCTTGAGCAAAAATTCTTGCAGGCCGGTGAAGTTCACGTCGGCGAGATTATCAAGGGGACAGTCAAGAAATTGACCGATTCCGCGCTCTTTGTATCGATATCTGGAAATGTGGATGGTGTCATCTGGCCTGGTCATTATGCGGATATACCCCTCAAGCATCCCGCAAAGAGGTTCAAGATTGGTGGCAGCATTAAATGTCGGGCAAGTTATAATCGTTATCAATTTTTCGGTCCTCCATTACTCATTACCGTCAAGGTTCTTACTGTTGATCCCGAGCGGAAACGCCTTGCGCTGACGGCTAAGAAGACCCTGGTGGATACCACTCTCCCGATCTTGACATCTTTTGAAGATGCCAAAGTCGGGATGGTCACCCATGCAGTCATCTTCCGGGTATCGGAAAAGAGCCTTAACGTGGAGTTCTTCAATAACATCAAGGCTATGGTCCCCGCTCGTGAAGCGAGGTGGGTAAATCTCACGTCAACCGTACTTCGACTCATCTTCCCCGCTTACCAGCGAAACCGGCGCAAAGCTTGCGGATGCATTTACCCCGGGCAAGATTATTAAAGTACGCATTATTTCCGTGGACTCGGAGACGCAACGGATTGTGGCCAGCATCCGGCAAGCAACTTCCACATTTGCTCCAAGTATGACCGACATATCTACAATTGCTATTGGCGACACCGTCGAGGGTATTGTTTCAGAGCTACACAAGCTGAACGTGGTGGTTTCCCTGAAGCCTTCTAATGCTCGCGCTCTGGTTTCGTTCAATGGATTGGCGAACCACTGGAGCACTACCGTTCCGGAGCTCAAGACAACTCTCAAGCCAGGAGCTGCTGTGGATTCACTCGTGGTCGTATCTCGCAATCCAGAGAAGGGCCTCGTCGTCGTTACTGGAAAGCCTAAGTCGACAGCTCAGCTGAAGAAGGGCACGCTGTCGATGGACACTGTCACGATTGGCCAAATTGTCGGTGGACGCGTAACGAAACATGGACGTTATGGGGCACACGTGAAATTAACCGCTCGGATCTCTGGCTCACTGCATCCCGCTGATGCTTGCGACGACTTTGAAGCTGGAAACCCTTTCCCAGCGGTGGACTCTATACTGAAAGCCGCTGTCATTGGTATCGACAAAACTAGCAACCACCTATCACTTTCCATGCGTCCATCGAGGTTATCACCGAATGATGCCAAATCCCCTGTGGATCGCGAAATAAATAGCATCGACGATTTGGGGGTCGGTGATACAGTCAGGGGTTTCATCAAGAGCGTGGCGGAACATGGGCTGTTCGTGATGGTCGGGCGTGGAATTGATGCTCGCGTCCAGATCAAGGAACTGTTCGACGAGGTGAGATTTCTAGCATTAGTAACTCCTTTGGAAGTTGCTGAACCACCTCACAGTACGTTAAGGATTGGAAGAGCCGGTTCGTTGCAAACCAATTGGTCAAGGGCCGGATTCTGAAGTATGTAAGTTTGACGAACTGCTGCATTGCTGAGGTTGAGCATTTCTTTTAGTGTCGACACCGTAAATAAGAAGGTCGAGATGACTTTTAGATCCGGCGATTTGACCCGGTCTTCGTCCAAGTCCTTGTCCATCGGTGATCTCAAAGAAGGCCAGAAGGTCACTGGGCGTGTCAAACGGATCGAGCAATATGGTCTCTTCATTGAGATTGACGGGTCGAAAGTCAGCGGGCTCTGCCATAAATCTCAGGTACGGGATTTCATACATAGTCCACACTGCATCGTTTGACGTTCCCATCAGCTCTCTGACAACAAAGACGCCGATGTAACGGTCGCATTGCGCACTTTCCGGGAAGGTGATCGGGTGAAGGCGATTATCCTATCCCGTGATCTGGACAAGAAGCAGCTTTCACTTGGTCTCAAGCCCTCTTACTTTGCTGAAGATGACGACAGGGAAGAAGACTCCGATTCAGAACAATCCCAGAACGACGACGACTTTGGCATCGTCGGAGATTTTGATATGGAAGGCGGTGATGAAGACGAAGATGCCGAGCTTGAGGGCGACTCGGAATCAGATGGAGAAGAGGAAGAGACCGACAAAGAAGGCACCGATGACGATCCTGATGAAGACGACACCGTGATGCAGGTCGACCTTTCGCCGCCTGCCGCTGTCGCTCTTCCAAAATGGCAAAAGACCCCCACTGAGGCATCGTCGCTGAAGGTAGACGGGTTCCAATGGTTCGGGAACGGCGCGGCATCAGATCGAGACTCCCAATCAGAATCCTCTTCGGGTGAGAGTGATGAGGAACAAGACTCAGGGAAGAAGAAGAAGCGACGACAGCGGAAAGTGATCGAGAAGGACCTCACCGCCGACATGCATACCAAACTCCCTGAATCGAATTCCGACTTCGAGAGGCTGCTTCTCGGATCACCTAATTCATCCTATCTCTGGATTCAGTATATGTCTTTCCAACTTCAGCTCTCGGAGATCGACAAGGCACGGGCGACCGGAAGACGTGCAATCCAGACTATCAGCTTCCGCGAAGAACAGGAGAAACTCAATGTCTGGATAGCCCTTCTCAATTTGGAGAATGTCTATGGCACAGACACGACAATGGAGGCCGTCTTTAAGGATGCAGCACGGCATAACGACTCGAAGACTGTCCACTTGCGGCTTGCGGCTATCTTTGATGAAAGTCAGAAGCGTGAGGTAATTTTCGTTTCTTTGCTCTCGGTGATATTTGCCCTCACAAATGTCCAGAAAGCCGAAGAGCAATATAAGCGGACTTGCAAGAAGTTCAGCCAAAGCTCGAAAGTCTGGACGCTTTTCTGCGAACATTACCTTCGGCACGGGCAACTCGAAGAGGCACGGAAGCTCCTGTCACGCTCTTTGCAAAGTCTCGAGAAACGAAAACGTACGTCAAGCCAATCTGCCTGATACCCTGCCTTAAGCCTTTGGCTGCCAGATCTCAAGACGATATCCAAGTTTGCTCAACTAGAGTATAAGCTTGGCGATGCTGAGCGAGGGAAAACCATCTTTGAGGGTATCGTCGATTCACATCCGAAACGATGGGACATCTGGTCGATCTATATGGATATGGAGGCAGGTCAAGGTGACATCCAGAACTTGCGGTATGCACCAGCTTCTGGTCCACTGCACCAAAGCTCATTGGCTCTTAGGAATATCTTCAACCGTGTCCTCGCGATCAAAATGACGAGTCACAAGGCAAAGTACGTACTGTTGCTCGTGCACACCTGCAAGTCAGCTCACGTTTCCCTCGACAGGTCTTTCTTCAAGAAGTGGTTAGACCTAGAACGCAAAATAGGCGACGAAGAAGGTGCCACGGCTGTGAAGCAAAAGGCGATCGAATGGACACAAAAAGCTGCAGCGACGTCATAGTAGTATCAACGCCAGCAGCACATCGACAGAAAGTACCATGTTGCTCATATGAGAATATATATATATGGGGATAGTCGACAACGAACAGAGTGAAGAAGTAATAGCGTAGAGAAAGGTAAAAATCCAAACGAGTGTGAGTGTTGGGGGGCGAGCAATCAAAGTAATAAGGGTATAGAATATATATACGCAAAGCGAAACGAGTATGTACGGCACAGCGATATCTAGAGATGTTATGATCTCGAGCCTACTCGACCGTGAGCCAGAGGCGAAGACTCAAAGTCACTCAGCGGCCGCCGCGTGCTCATCGAGCTGGCTAGCTGCCGTTGCCAATCATCCAACTCGTTCGAGAGGTGCTCAAAGTTCTCTGAGCTGGACATACTTGACGGCCGGTTGAAAGAGGGCTGGTCGACTTCTAGGAGTAGATGTATCTTGTGTGAAAGCTGCTCGTTCTCTCGCTTGAGGTTGGTATTTTCTTGGGTGAGCTGCTCCACAGCCGTTTCATCTGAACCTTGCCGGTAAATCGTCAACGTGGCGTTCAGCCTCTCCACCTCGTGTTCGAGCTCCTCCACCCGGGAGTACCGATCATCAGATTCGCGTTGAGAGATTATCAGGTTTTCTCTCATCGAAGCCAAGTCCTTCTCGAGTGATTCGATGCGTTGCCGCAAATCCTTGTTCTCGGTGGTCATCCGCTGAGATTGCTTTTGTGCGTCGACGAGTTGTGTACGGAGGAGATCATGACTGTCGTCAGAAGGTGTACTGCGGCCGTTGGCACGTGCTCTCGATCCAGGTTCAGTACTTGAGCGTCCACGAGCAGCGTCAAGCTCCGATTGGAGGGTGGAGTTAGCGGTCTTCTGCTTCGTCAGTTCGTCCTTCATCCGGCGCATCATTTTTTCGGTACCTCTGTTGAAGAAATTGGCATGAGAAAACAACGGTAATGCGACATGTATCGTAGCTTACTTCACATAGTGAACAGCAAGCTGGTAGTCCTCTTCCATCTGCTGCATTCGGGCTTTATAGCTCCGTTCGGTCTCCTCGAGCTTGCGCTCAGCCTCGACAGCCCGAGCTTCTGCTGCAGGGTCGCTCTCGACGAGAGGGCTCTGCGTCGCGCGAGAACGGTCCAGTTGTGAAGTGAGAGTACTGATCTGAGCATCGGCTTCCCGCTTCCTTCGAACAGCCTGAGCAAGTTCGTGTTCCGCGTTCTCGTGCAAGCGAATGCGCTCCTCAAGCTGTTGCTCAAGTTCAGCTATCTGTGAAGCACCAGCCCCACCCATCGACCCTTCAGAGTCCGGGCTGAGACCGTTCTCGGCCAGGTAATTGCGAAGCATGGCAAGTCTGACGTTCGCATCGGCAGCCTCCTTGAGCGCCTCCCGATGCTCTGCCTCCTTGTCCGCAAAGTCCTTGCGCAAGCGCCCATGGTCAGAGACAGAGTTCGAAAACTGCGCACGAAGGCCGACGATCTGAGAGCGGAGGAACGTCTGCTCAGACTCCGTATCCCTCACCCGCCGACGCTCCTCGCTAAGCTCGTTCTGCACCTCCTCCATGCGCTGGGTAGATTCTTTGAGCATCTTCCTCAGTGACGCAGTCTCCATCTCCATCGCCTCAACTTTCTCAGCGTGTCCACGCATATGCCTGTCCTCGTCAGCCTTGAGATCCCGATGCGAGTCGAGAAGCTCTCCGAGGCTCCCAGTGGTCAACGCCCTGAACGCATCCGCCTCCTCGCGTGACTTGGCCCATGAATTCTCCACCTCCGCCAGCCGAATCCTGAGAGACTCAACCTCGGACGTCCGTGTCTCAAGGTCTCCTCTCAGTTCCGCAAGATCAGCCTCGAGCTGGCTAATCTGATCGCGCGCACGCTGATGTGCAACATCGACTTCCTCAGACCGAGACGCTTGAGCTTGGAGTGCGGTCCGTGCTTGGTCAAGGGCACGGATATGTTGATCACGGAGTTGAGTGAGTTCTAGGACTTGTGATTTGACCTGAGAGTGTTCAGCTTCCCGCTGTTCGAGCGTGGACGTTTGGGAGATGAGTCTATCGGCGTGGTCGCGGAGGGCAGCTTCGACAGCTCCATGGCGATCTTGAAGCTCGGAATGAGTGCGCACATTGCGATCGTGAGCTTCTTCGAGTGCATCAGCGCGCTTGTTCGCATCTGCCGTCCGGGCCTCGGCTTGTTCGAGCAGCGTCGTCTGCAACGATAAGGAATCGCTCAATTCGTCGACTTTGCGCCGCATGGTGGTTTGTTCGGAGAGGAGCGTTGCGAGATGGCGTTCAAGCTCCGCGATACGTTCACGTTCAGCGCGGGCAACATCGGCGGGCGTGTTGGCCTCATAGGCATTAAGTTTGGCGCGGTAGTAGGCTGCTTCTTGCATGGCGCTAGCCTTCATACGTTCGGCATCTGCGATCCGATCTGAGGCCTCTCTCGCCTGGGTTGCGAGTGTCGTCTACATCCCAATCGCCGATCAGCACAACCGCAAATAATCAAGGGTATAGGCAGGGGAGACAACCCCGGCACCACGCAACAAAACCAAAAAAGGAGGTCAAAACACACACCTGCATCTGCGTCTTGAAATGCTTGAAATTCAACACCATATCCGCCATCTTCCTCTGCTCCTCACTCGTGACCTCCCCAAGCCCCAAATCCTCCGCCTCCATCGCCTCCTCATCAACCTGCACGAACCCTGACCTCGAAGCCTTCAATAACGCCGTCTTCATCCACGCCTCCCGTTTCCTCAACATCTCCACCTCCATTTCTTTCGCTTTGTAGTCCCGGATGAGATCGGCGGTGACATTGCCCGTGCTTCCGAATTTGTGTTGCGAGTGGCCGTGCGAGTGCGTGGGCGTGTGTGAGTGGGCGTACCCATTTGCCATAGGTGAACCAGAAGGAGAAGGATTATAGAATGCGTCGAGCGGAGGTTTACTACGATCCACGATCGGCGAGGGGCTGCGCGCAGCTAGGCCCCCATTCATAGCCATCGCGACGCTCGCCATATTCGGTGCCTGGCCCTGCGTCTGCGCCTGTCCTTGCCCCGCCCCTTGCTGCGCGACATACCCGTCAACAATGCCCCCCGGCGACATCGCGCGCCCCGCAACTCCGAACGAGTTCGGACTCCGTGCGCGCTGAGCCTGCACCGTCGAGTCCGTCGGCGACGGCGCTCGCGCGCCCGCCGTCCCAGCGCCCACCCCCATAGACATACTCGCGCTCTCGGAGGTGGCGCCCGTGTCAGTGGCGTGTCCGTCGTCGGTGCTGTGCCCGAGGATATCGTCGTCGTCCCGGCGGGGACGCATCGGTGCTTTGCCTTTGGCGTTGGCACTCGCGTTCATCATGTTCGGCCCTTGCGCTTGCGTAGGAATCCCGTTGGGCGTACGTGTGCCGGGGCGGGAACCGGGTGGGGACATTGCCCGGCGGAGGTCTTCAGAGTCGGATTGGGGACCTGTGGGTGACATCGCGCGGGTGCCGGTTGGGGTGGGCGCGGAGGGTTGTTGGGAGCCCATAGTTGTAGTGGCCGTGGGCGTTGCGGAGGCTTTGCGCCCGAGGTTTGTGGTGCTGCCGTTGGGGTTGGGCGCCTTGTTGGAGTCAGGGTACTTGATGTGTTCTGCGTTATTTCGTGAGTAGGTGACGGATGCGGACGTGGAGGGAAAAGAGACGTACTAGTATCGAGAACGTGGATGATCCCGTGATCGTCTCCTCTGGTGGGCGTGAATGATTCCCCACCGAGCACGAACACCCGACTTCCCATCGAAGCCATCGCATGGCCCGACCTCCCACTTGGCGCAGGGCCCATGTTCTGGAACATATACCATCGTTGATCTGTTGTCGCAAAGCAAGCAGGTGTTTAGTGCTCGATTCATACCTCCAGAGGTCAGAACACTCACTACTCATCTTAAAAGCCGCCAAGTCCCCCAAATCTTTCCCATCAACGCCCCTTCCCCCAAAGATATAAATCACATCGTCCACCACAGCCGCCGCGTGTCCCTCCCTTGGAGAGGGTATGAACCCGATACATTGGAGTTCGGTCCATTTGCGGGTGTTGACATCGTAGGCCCAGGTGTCGTTGTAGTGGTATTGGCCGTCTGTGCCGCCGAAACTGGGGTGGGGGTTAGTTTTGGGTTGGAGCGGGGAGGGAAGGACTTACACGATGATTCGATCGCCGTGTGTTACACAGACGTGTCCAGTGCGCTGAGCTGGCTTCTCGGGCCCAGCAGGTTGACAAAGCTCCCATTGCGTCTGCGTTCTCACTGTATCACAACCGCCGCACCGATACAGACCGAGACCGAAAACAAACGACAAGGCGCACATGTCCATGAGACGCTGTCAAGGACACAAGCCAAGCGTGACTTACGAGTGTTCAAATCAAAAGACCACAAATCATTCAAAAACTCTCCGTCGACCTGTCCTCCGAAAACGAAGAACTTGGTTCCGACCATGGTAACCGCATGCCCGTATCTCCCCGCCGGCGAAGGACCATACATCGTCACTCTCGTCCATTCCTTCGATACTGCCAGCGCCAAAACGAGTCAATCAGACGCCCATAACCTTCCCTTAAAGAACCTCGACACGCACCAAGATTAAGCAAATACAACCCATCATCCTGTTTATCCGCCGGATCAGTCATCGGATCGGTCTTCGTATCGCCCCCCCAAACGATCAACACACTCGACACTAGCGCACTGGCATGCCCCACCCGTGGGGACGGGACCTCACCCGCGGTCTGTACAAGCGTCGCGCTCAGGTCCCTCGTGGAGAAGAGGTAGAGATCGTTCCTTGCTGTCTCGCGTACGAGACCGCCGAAGAGGTAGAGTTCGCCGGAGGTGGTTGCGGTTGCGGGGAGGGCATGACCGTAGCGAGGGAATGGGGGTGGGGAGGGGGATGTGGGGGGTGCGACGCCTGGTTTTGTGATTACGAGGGGAGGAGGGAGGAGGAGCCGGCGGGCGGACCAGGGGTAGGCTGGGCGTTGTGAGGGTTGGGATGCGGGTGCGGGTTGCTGTTGGCCGGGCTGTTGTTGCTGTTGCTGGACTTGCTGTGGTGATTGACCTGGGGGAGTTGACTGAGGTTGTGGTGGGGAGGGCTGGGAAGAGTGAGGAGCGGTGTTTGGGCTTCCACCTCGGTTTTGTTGTTGTTGGCGTTGTTGTTGAGCGAGGACAGCAGCGCCGTTCGGGGGAGTTGCGCTACAGAGTTGTCACATTTGGATGATAGCAGCGAAAATAGCGCAAAAAAAAAGACAGTACGTGCGTCTGAATGAGCAATAACGGTCGACACAGGGATAAACGGAACTCACGCATCGGTGTTTGATGTGTCTTTTGCAGCTAGTTGAGCGAGAGCCTGAGAAGGAGTCTGTGCGACAGTGACATTTGAGGCAGCGAGCTGTGATGCGCTCGGATGCTTCTTCCTTGAGAAGAAGGACATTCTTCGTGCTCTGTTTCCTAGGATGGACGGTATGGCTGGCTAATGGTTAAAAAATGGGAGTGGGATTGATATTTTTTGAAAAAAGTTGGAAAGTGTGGGTTATCGTTGAAGGAAAGGGCGTGCCAGCGTTGAAGACTGAAAGTAAAAGGTATGGTAGAGTAAAAAGGGTAGATGGTAGTACGAGGAGGAGGAGGAAGTTGTTGTAAATGTCAGATGAAGTTGTTCGTAGTGAGTCTAGTGACTTGGTCGTGACTATCGGCAGTGTCTCCGCGTGATGTCCCTCGTACTCACGTCCTTCAACGTAGTTTATCAGTGTTTGTAGCCTCCTCCTCCTGTACTACTTCTTGTGAGCCTCGTGTACGTTTAATTACATAGTATTAACCCTCGTTCTCGCGAATAACAAGCCGTTCTGCACTAGCTCACAATGCCTTGCATGGACCAACGTTCTCCGCTTATTCCACCCAGCCTCGAACTGCCTCCATCATACTTCATCTGCCCAGCGCTTATCTCCATCTTCAGAACCACGTTTAAATTTTCTCTAGCCACCCAATTCATGATGATCCATGCTTATTTACGGTCTCCCTCGCAACGTCCCACCGTGATCTTACCTCTTGCGCCATTCCCAAAGCAACTCCACGGTCAATGGCTAGATTATATACGTGTATGCTTTTCGCATGGCATACTATGAGTTCCCCACACTCGTCAGCGACTGTATTGCACTGCGCACGGATACCCGTTCCACTGACGCCCAGGAACAGGACCTGGTGGTCATATTTTACTGTCTGCGGGCCGGCATGATGTATCAAATAAATTGATGGCCGACCATCTCCTGACGCGATGCGTATGACTCGGGTCGTCGTTGTCGATGTCTTATTGGATCAAGGGCGGGCTATGTCGTTGTTTGATCAGTCTCATGGTAATCGGTGTCTTGATAATTCACAGTGGTACTCGCCAACCACGTGACCATTTAGAACGCGACGCGACGCGCCTTGGCCCTGCTCTCCTTATAACTACTTCAAGTACTACTTTAAGTACTATTTGTCGTCTACAAGCTCCCTTTACCATCCCCAACATGAGAACACGTGCAGACTCGGCCATCGACAGTGCGACACAACCAGTCCCCTCTAATCCCTCTTCAGCACGCAACACCCAGTCCTCTTTAGATGTATGCGCAAAATTCATAACCACAACACACGATGGACGCACCGAGGGTCAGTCGTTTGTCTTACCTCGTGGGTAATGTGCTGACGTGTGCAATTTCGCAGCACTCATCCTAAGCGTCGGAAAACCAATCACTATTGGGAGGAATCCGAATCTCTGGTCTCTATTCGTGCTCTTGCTCGGTCTGCGTGCATAACACTGACTCCTGCCGTCTCTGTCTGATCGAATAGCTCATACGTTGTCGCCGGTATCGTAGTCTCCAGCCTTCACTGCAAGATATATGCGTATGTTCCGTCCTCCTATCGTCTCAAGCCTTGCTCACTTCTCATCTAGCGTGCGGTCGGGCACAGGAGGCATCATTATTTCATGCCAGGTGCCTATTATCCCCCTTGTCTCCCCTGTAAAATGGCTCTGATCTTGCCCAACAGGACCTCTCGACGAACGGCGTGATAGTCAACGGACATAAAATACGGAAGACGTCTGCTATCATCATGCATGGGGATACAATCAAGATACCTGCGTCTCAGAGTGAGCCCTCTCCATCCCGCCTTCCAGGATGGAATTCATGACGATAAATCTACACCAGCCTTCCAATGTGTCCAGAAATGGAGACATCTACCCGCTGGACGTTCCTCCCAACCCTCCCAGCCTCAATCATTCAAAGTATGTCTCCTCCTCATTCCACTCCCACTCCCACTAACCTCATATCCCACTCCCCAGGACCTTGGCCGCTACCTCATAACCTCCCACTGCCTCGGAACAGGCAGCTACGCCACCGTCCACCTCGCGCTCGATACGTCCGCCCATCGTCAGGTCGCATGCAAGATCATCAAGAGGAAAGATGGGAGCGATCTTAAGAAGGAGATGAAGGAAGCTACGTTGTTGATGAATTTGCATCATGTGCGTTCGTCTTCCTCGTCTCACCTCCCGCCTGATAGGCACCGACATACACCTCAAACAAAACTCTGACCAAACAGCCCAATATAAACCGCGTCTACGCTGTCGACTCCGACCCCTCCTTCCTCTACATAATGCTCCAACTCTCCACAGGCGGAGACCTCTTCACCTACATCACCACCCATGCGCGACACCACCTCTGCGAGGGCGAAGCAAAGTATATCACCTTTCAAGTGTTGAAGGGGTTGGAATATCTACACGATAAGATGATTTCGCATCGGGGTAAGCGTTTCGTATGCGTGGTTTCGAGTTTTTTTTGGGTTATTGGGGGTTATGAGTATGCGGTATTAACGAGGTTTTGTTTTTTAGATCTCAAGGTTAGTCCATATCTCCCTTCCCGCCCTCCACTGACCACCTCCTTTTCACCATGACCCACAGCCCGAAAACATCCTCCTCCTCTCCCCGGGCTCCTACCCAACCGTCCAAATCGCCGATTTCGGGTTAGCCCGCCCAAAAGCCTACCAAGAAACCCTCCACGTCTGCGGTACGATCTCGTACCTGCCCCCCGAGGGCGTACGCGCGCTCGAAGATCCGAAGAAGGGGTATGTAGGGATGCCGGCTGATTGTTGGAGTGTGGGGGTCGTTTTGTTTGCTATGATCACGTACGTACGGGTTTTTGCTCTTTCTTTTCGACTGTGGGGAGGGGGTTTGGGGAAACGGAGAGGGAACGGAGAAGATGCTTGTGCTTGTGCTTGTGGGCGATGCTGATAGTACTTGGGACCCCCTTTTTGGTGCGAACAGCGGCAGCCACCCTTTCGACTATGATGGCTCTCGTGACATGGACGCTGACGCTGACGCCGACGAAAACGAAGACGAGGAGGAACAAGAAATCGGATGTTCCCAACGATCCTACCTCCAAGACGAACGAACCAAACAGCGGATCTTGGACGGGAACATATACTTCTGTGAGCCAATATGGGGTTCGTTGAGAGATGGTGCGTTGTGTTGTATGCTTCGGTTCTGCAAAGTGCGGTTGTCATGGAGCGGCTGTTCTGGTACCTCAGACTCGTTTCCTTCTTAACCACTGACATGGGTGCCGAATCGCATGAGATGATTAACGCTAACTCTTCTCTTCCCCCGCAATAAACCAACGAAAACAAAACTACCCCCAGCTAAAAACTTAGTCTGTCACTTCCTGATCCCGGACCCTCAAAAACGCGCAACGGTATACGCAGCGCTCAAGAGCTTCTGGATCACTTCTGACCTCGAGGAACTCGAACGGGCGTATCGCGAGCGGGTCAGGTCGGGCGGTTCGTGATTTTTCGCTCCAGCGGCGTGCTCGGGCTCGTATATCGATGTGTTTCTCGCAACATGTTTCTCCGATCGGTGTTTGTTCTAGAATATTAGATTGTCCTCGTTGTGGACCTGGTGTATTTTGTCATCGGATGTATTGTTGTTCGCCCGCTCTTGTCCATTCGTGCATGTATCACTTCAGCCATATCATCTCCCCTGATTTCGCTCTTGTCCATGTCTTCCTGTATCCTTCATCGACTTGGAAAAAAAACGCATATGATGTTATCTTATACCTCGTACAACCGCTAATGCACACTTCTTCACGGTGTTCATATTCGCTAGTCCATTCTCTTCTCTTTTCGCCATTCTCTCCTCATCAACATTGACGCAGGGGGGCATGCATACTCGTTCAAGCTTTGAGGAAGTTGGCGTGGACTGTCGGGGGGGGTGATGCGATTCGATCAGCCGATGCTACTTCTTCCGGTTAACGCGAGAGAATAACTTACAGTGGACATGGTCCGAAGCGAACGTCGAGATCTGTCGAGAACTCGTCATTCAAGCCGCACCCCTATGTAGAGAACAAGAGCCAAAAACAAGCAAAAAAAGGACGCACGAAATAATAACTATGATCGTACCCCTCCTGACTCCTCACGCGGACCTGAACCTCGTCATGCCCCGCATCGCGCGCAGCTTTGAGGAACACCTCGGGATGGAGCTGGAAGAGGAAGTTATCCGCCGTTCCCTATTATCGCACCAAAAAAAAACAGTCATCAGCTTTCCCTGCTTCTCTTCTTTCCATGCAGGACACTAGAGGCAGCGGAGCAGAAACGCGGGAGCCCGCACGCACGTAATCAATAAGCACGTTCACGCCTCCTTTGACCCGCCCCACGAGCACGCTCGCATCGTGATTCTCCTTCCCCTCATCTACCCCGCCGGCTAGGTACCCCGCGAACGCCTTCGTACCCCACGGAACGGCGGAGGGCTCGCAGATGGGGGAGAAGGCGGAGCAGGAGCGGTATTGCTTTACGCCGGAGATGAGCGAGGTGAGGTAGAGAGTTAGCGCTCCGTGCCCGCCCATTGAGTGGCCGAAGATAGATTGGCGTGAGAAGTCCTGGGTTTCGCGAAGGGGTCCCGAAGGAATGAGCAATCGGATGAGTGGGTTCGGGTGGGGAATGGGAGAGACATACGATGGGAATCCCAGCAGCCTCGATAACCTGCGGCAGCTCCTGCGTAACATGATCCAACATATTATAGTGCTTCGACCATTTCGGGCTCGTAGCGTTGAGGTAAAATCCTGCGCCTGTCCGTATGCAAGGAATGGTCTACTTTACGACATCCCCGTTGTGGTACGCTACGATGGGAACTCACCACTGCCAAAGTCCCAGTCTACGTCTTCGCCTTCGATGTTGGCCCCTCGAGGAGAAGTGTCGGGGAAGAGGATAGCGATGCCTTCTGCTGATGCATCTCGCACGAAACCACCTTTTTGAGCACTGACACGTATCATCAGCCACCACTCAGCAACCATAGAGAAGAGATAGGAGACATGCAGCCGGAATCAGTGGGACCAGATCCCGATGGCGAGGAAAGCGTAAACCAAATAGACTTACCCGTTGTCCTCTGTACACGTCAACCCAGCAAGGTAAACCAGCACAGGGACCTTCCCCTGAGCAGCGTTAGCGGGGAGGAAGAGGTTAAACTGGGCATCGAGGTCGCCAAGGGCGGCGGACTATAAGGAACGTTCGTAGACAGTTGGTGCATGCGCGGAGGTGGGATGGGTACGGGAGGATCAGATATTTGGTAGGACGAGGTAGGGAACGTCCACCACGCGAGGGAGCGTTGGGGTACAAGTGAGCAACCAGGCCAACGCGACACATGAGGCTTAAACTCCGGCACTCACCCTGAACTTGTACTTGGTCAACGTCCCCTGATAATGCTTGTTCGAAGAAACCTTCTCGAGTGTAGGTGCCATTCCGTCACAGTGCCTTCAAGAACTTGAATACTTAGTATCTACTATGTACAAACCGGGTGCGCAGGACTACAATCAAACAGTTATCAGATGTCAATCAACTGGAAGTTGAGGAGAGCTGACCTGATATTGATAAGAGATGTGACAAGAGATTGGTTTTCTCTGACTCTTCTCAGGCTTGAGCCTTGGGAGATAATATTAATGATGTTCGATCGCTTCCAAGCCTGGCCATGGGACTCGGGAGTCGGATGTTATGGAGTAACCAAGAATATCTCAATCAACTTCCAACTTCTCTTGCTCGTTATGCTGTGGTGCTATTACTGACATCGACGGCGAGCGCGTGAAGGTTGCATTGAATAGTGAGTGATGCCAGTGCCATTGGTCAAAGAGCCTGGGGATCGGAAGAGCTCAATGGAAACTGTTGCTCGGCTCGGTGCCATAGCATCTCATGATCGATAGTAATGATGACCTCCTCATTGGCAATGCCGTGAACGCGGTATTTTAGCAGGAACAGTTATGCTAAAACAAGATTGGGAGTAAATGATGGTAAGGGGCCGGATTCACATATTCTATATTCCGCTTCGAATGCTCCGCCGAGGGGATGAGTCCGGGCTCGACTATCTCCCAAAGGTCCAGCAAGTCCACTACTGTCGGATGAAACCCAGGCAAACCTCACACGAAACAGTCCTGATCAGAGTAATGTTTCAGGCGCGAACTGTTTCAGGTGATTGGTTACTGATGGTTGAGATGAACAGCGCAGATAGATTGTTTCAATGAGATGCGTCTGTGATCACTGAAGAGCCCGCCGCGGCAAGAGTTGCAGAGCCATCCCGACACATCGGATGGTTGATAGGCAAAGCGCGTATAAAGGAGAGAACGAATAGTACCTTCTTTCCCCAGTACTCACCTTCTTCGTACTCAACACCCTCTTCTTCTTCTTCTTCTTCTTCTTCTTCTTCTATTCTTCATCATGCGCCCCGGTGGCCTCTTCACATCCGCTCTTTTGTCTCTTTGCTTCCTTTCACAGGTCATCGCGGCACCAGCCCACGCTTCACCAGCCCACGCTTCACCAGCCCACACCTCACCAGCCCACACCACATCAGCCCACACATCAGCCCACACCACATCAGCCCACACTACATCAACTCACACTACATCAACCCATACCACATCAACTGTTGCGCCAGTCCCATCCGCTGCAACCCTAAGTTGTTCCTGTCCTAGCAACAGCTACGTCTCCACCGACATCACGGGAGCCATTAACAAGGCTGTATCTCGTGGTCTACAGTAAGCCTGTCCTTCGATTAGCATGCAGGCTGTAACGTGCTCACCATGCCATTCTCTAGGACCGGGAGATCTTATCCTCATCAGTTTAACAACAGAGAGGTCGAGAGGGTCTTTCTCCGTCAAGTAATCGTCGCTGATCCATTAACGCAGGGCTTCAAATTCTCCTCGTGTTCCGGAAAGCTCGCGGAGTACCCTATATTCGGGGGCTCGGTTTACTCCGGTTCTGGTTCCCCGGGCGGCGACCGCGTCATATATGAACAGGGTTCTAACACGTTCTGCGGTAAGATTTTAGTCATGACTATCCTTACGCAGTGCTGAGATGAGGGATTGATTAGGATGCATTGCGCACCCGGCAGCGAGCAGCGGCTCATTCGTTCAGTGTACGTAGGCGTAGCATCAGCTGGTATGAGCTGTGTGCAACAGAGGGAGAACGTGGTCGGTGTGGGTTGAGTACTGTACTACCGTTGATTTCCGATGAATGGCAGTTTTTTAGAGCGGGGCAGGCCTTGCGATTAAAATCACTGAAATCGGAGAGTAATATATATTGGCTACTGACCATCATTCATCATGGTCCAGCTAACGGTAGAGATGTGGAACGTGACTTATCGTGAAGGTAGTCCGCAGATATAAAAATAGTGTGCACAAACCAGGCGGGCGCGCAGGGCTACCATCAAACAATTGTCAGATGTCAGGCCCCTGTTTATCAGTCGGCAGCCTGAACATGAGGAGAGCTGACCTGATAGACTATTTCGAAACACTTACTCGGCTAACGCAGAGTTTCATCTCAGTCACCCGATGATCAAGCGTTACTACCCACTGACACGAGCAGCTACTGGGAGCACCCAAGCACCCACATCACAGCGTGGTCAACGCTATGCCCCAGCAGGAGCTGTCATCCTGAAACACAGCTGATAGTAAGAGTTACCACGAGACTCCACTGGCACGGGATGTCTGTCACACAGAAGCTTGGCTAGGACTCAGGTATTCGAAAGTTATATCTTGAGGACAGGCTTCAAGCGTGTTGCGGCGTACTTCAGATCTCCTCCTTGAAGGCTCGTCGAGGAGACAAGGCCAGACTCAACTGCGTACCTCCCAATGGTCCAGCAAGCCCATCACTGGCACTAACGAAGCCAGGCAAATCTCTGCATGAAACAGTCCCAGAGTCTCCAGGCGCGAAACATTTCAGGTGGTTGATCACTGATGGTTGATATAGATTGACTCCGTGAAACACGTCTTCGATCACATTGAAACAGCTCTGTCACCGGGCGCTTACACCTCGGGTGACTGGTATGCATGCGTATAAATGAGAGGATGAATAGTGCATTTTGTCCCCAGTACTCACCTTCTCCGTACTCAACAACCTCTTCTTCTTCGTCTTCATCTTCTTATTTTTCATTATGCGCCCCGGTGGCCTCTTCACATCCGCTCTCTTGTCTCTTTGCTTCTTTTCACAGGTCATCGCGGCACCAGCCCACACCACATCAACCCAAACTACATCAACTCACGCGCCAGTTCAAGTCCCAACCGCTTCAGCCTCAAGTTGCACTTGCCTTGGCACTACCTTCAGCTCCACCGACGTCGCGGGTGCCATCACCAAGGCCGGAGAACGAGCTGTGATACGTGGTGCAAAGTAAGCGTGTCCTTTCGTTATCATGCAGGGCATAAGATGCTCACCACGTCAATTCAAGGGCGGTACGCAAAAAAGGGGGAGGTTACCCCCACCAGTATGGTGGTAAAGATGTAGATATTTCCCTTTGCGTCAAGTCTTCGTCGTTGCTAATCTGTTGTGTTACTAGCCTGGGGTCAGCCTCACCTCTTGCACTGGGACTCTCCTCCTATACCCTCTGGTCCAAGGCTCTGTTTACCCCGGTACCGGTGAGCCAGGCGGCCAGCGCGTCGTGTATCAACAGGCGGATAACAAATTTTGTGGTGAGACTCCAGTCGAGACAGCCCTTACTATGTGGTGCTGATACGATGGATTGGTCAGGATGTATCACCCATCCCTCAGCGACCGATGGGTCCTTCGATCAGTGTACGTAGACGTAGCGTCAGCTGGTACAGACCGTGCGACAGAGGGAGAATGTGGTCTGTGTCGGTTGAGTAGTACTGTTGATTTCTGGTGGATCGCAGTTTTTTGGAGCAGGGCAGGCCCTACAATAAAAACTGGATGGCTCAGTGCGCGCGCGAGACCACGTTCAAACCACTGAAATCGGAAAGGGAGATGAACGTGAGTTTCCGTGTGGCACTATCCGAGACGAGTTCCAGTTGCGATGATGTCCAGCCCTTGAGCCTTAGTCAAGAGGAGTCACTTGTGAGTCACTCGAAACCATCATGATCATCCACGTTACAAGGCACTTGGACTCACCCAGCGTGTTTGTGCCACCGTGACAAGAGCAGGCAAGAGCACAGCCTGAAGGCGAGGCGGCATGCTTCGAAGTCTCCGGACGGGCGAGTGCATCCAAGTCGTAGCATATCATAAGTTAACCTTGCCAGTGAAGGCGTGGTGTACAGGGCGGATACTAATCATGATTATGCAGTGCGTATGACGATTCGAGGAAACCCGTGTACAATACATGATGAAATGGTCAACGGGCCCGGGTATAGTAGAAGTTGACGGTAAAGTACTTGTACGGTAGATAGACGAGTGTATGCTACGTATACGTTAAACGTTCAAGTTGTCATCCTAGCGAACGAGTGAGGGTCGTAAGTCGCTGCTGTGTCCGCAATGAGGGTGGAGCGAGTAGGCCGTCTATGTGGTGTGTTGTGATTAGTTTATGAGGAAAAGTCTGCGTGCAAGAAAGGCACGATCGAGATTACAGGCGCGGAGAAGATGAAGCACTCGTCCGTCGTGGTGTTTGTGGGTTAGAGTCAGCTTCGGGAGGTGCATCGGGAGGTGGGTGGACGCCCCCCCGTTCCTCCTTCGTTTCTA
The DNA here is from genome assembly GCA_000827185.1 of Hydnomerulius pinastri MD-312. Lineage (NCBI taxonomy): Eukaryota > Fungi > Basidiomycota > Agaricomycetes > Boletales > Leucogyrophana > Leucogyrophana pinastri. The sequence continues at coordinate 21,989 of KN839844.1, read as the reverse complement.
GCTCTGTCTCCAGTGCAGAATCCGGAGGCGTAGGGGGAACGGTAATCCCTGTCATATCACCATTTACGAATTCCTTCGTGTCCACATCCATGTCCTCGCTCTGACCCGGAATCGAAGCGCGCTTGTCCTTCGTACGCATTTCGAGAGGTCTTTCTCCGGGAGGTGGACTCGCAGAGGTAGACCTAGAAGTCGGAGGCGTAGGCACCCGACCGAGCATTTCTTCCATCCTCAATCTCTCCTTATCAGACATCGTGCGTTTGATACCCTCCGCACCTACTCGTTCCTTTCCATCCGCACCTTCCTTCACTTCTTTCGTGTCTTTCGCACCTTCCTCCCCCACCCTCTCCTTTCTCTCCCTCTTTCTTCCCTCCCTCCCTTCCCACCCCACCCAAACCCCATCAACAACCAACCCCTCTTCCTCCTCCACCCCCGCCAAAAGATCAGCCACACCCGCATAAAACCTCCCCGCACTGAACCCCACCTCCTTCCCCCTCACATTCGCCCTCAAATTCGAACCCTTCGATCCGACACCCATACCCATCTTAAGCCCAGCAATACTCGAGATGTTCCCTGCGAGTCCGCCCGTCCAGCCTACGAGGTCGAGGTGGTTGGCGTTTCGGAGGGTACCGAGGTAGGTGCCCCAGCGGGCGGATTGGACGGATACGAGGCCGTCGTTGGGGCCTTCTTGGGATGATATTATTGAGTGGGGGTATCTGTGTGAGACGTGCGTGAGTCGTCTGTTGGTTGAAGGAAAGGGACTCAATGAGTCACGCACTTCCAGGTATCAATCAACCCAGGCTCATACTCCGCTCCCCAACTAAAATACCTAACCCCTTCCACATCTGGCGTACTCTCATTGAACCCCTCCATCGCCTCCCTCGTTAAAGACTCGAACGCTTTTCCATCCCCGCCCCCATTAGGGAGGAGCTCAAGGAGTGCGAGGACAGAGGGGAGGTGGGTGGATGCGAGGGAGAGGAAATGTGAGGCGAAGGTAGAGCCATGGTGTGGGGTTGCGATTGTGGTGAGGGAGAGGACGCGGAAAGTGCGTTGGGTTAGGTGGGTTGTGAGGTAGCGGCAGTCGAGGCCGCCCTGGTGTGTGGATTAATGAAGGAGTAATGGGGTATGGGGGAGCTATGCGTACCATACTGTGTCCTATAAGATGTACACACCGCCCGGGGTATGTTTCTGATATCTTCTTTTCGAGCACTTTGGCGCGATCGACGGGTGAAGAGGTAGCAGGCACGCGGGTGATGAGCACCTCGCAGCCATTAGCCTCGAGGACCTCTTTGATACCACGCCAGTGTGAGACCTGTAGACCTGGTCCGATGGTGACAGAGTCGAAGCCAAGGAGGCCGTGGCAGAACACAAGGGGAGCCTTCGGGGCACGGACTACGTCATATGGTCAGTAGATAGAACAGAGCGCAGGGAGTGCAATACATACATTTCTTTCCTAGCTGACCCTCGAGATCCTCCTCATCCAACACGCTCGCTACGCTCTCCTTAGTGGCAGCATCTGGATCGGACTGGAACCACCACCTGCCTATTGACGGGGTGGGGGTGGGGGTGATCTGTGCCGGTGCGGAAGTGTGTATGGAGCGGAGGGTGTCAAGGGATGAACGTGTTGGTGGGGAGTGAGTAGGTGATACGCGAGGGGTCGTCAGGAGGAGAGCGGAAGAGGGGTCGGAAATGGATGTAGGGATGCCGAGAGGAGGGTCATGTGCGGCGGAGAGGGAGGCCGTAGGGTACGTGCATCGGACAGTCGATAGGAGTGGCGGTGGTCTGGAAAGGGCATGAGATGCAGAGAATGAAACGGGGAGTCGTGCAGGTGGTGGCGGTGAGGGTAGTATGCTCTCGGTGAGTGCCTCATTGAGGGCATTGAGCATCGGAGACGGCGGGCGTGAGGAGGACGAGGCCGAGGGTGACAGATCGATGGAGTTGTCAACATCTGAGTGATAGCGTGAATGAGTGGGATATCGTAATAAGGGTGCGGATGGCATTTGTGAGGAAGAGTAGTGGAGTTGGCGGGGCAGAGTGAGCGTCCTTGTGTGGAGTACACGTGCCGAACCTCCCTTGATGGCACTTCTCCCGTTCTGAATCATTCTCTGGCTGTTCTGCTGTGTATTTGATTCAGTCCGTGTCTGTGATGGAAACAGCGAGTCAAGGCGAAGAGAAAGAGGTCTGCGCGTCGTGCGATACGACAACGAGCTGTCCATGCATTCACCGCTGTTCACAACAAACGACTCGGAAATAATTGAAACTCGCTACCGAAATCACAAGCTTTTACACTTGGTGGCGGTGCTTCACCACTATGAACGGACCACATTTACCATCTGTACTCAAGTCGGCCCCTGCAACTCAAGACAGTGAGCAGGCTCTATTATGCTGGTGCGAAGTTACTGAACACTCACCCCAGCGGCGACGACGCCCCAGCAGATAAACGCAGGCCATGGACGCGTAACTTCTCCGGCAGAGTATGTCTCCACATTACCCCTCGTCACAGCTAACCAACTTGAAACACAGAACACCCATATTCATCTGTGCATTCCAAGGTACCATTGACCATATAGATATCTGTAATCCTAATTGACACCCAGGAAGACTGCAACAGACTATTTCCTTCGCGCGAACGCGTCATGTTCCATCGCAAACGCGACCACGATTCTGAAGACGATCGTGACATTCTCACTTGGAATGAGTGATGGTGGTAATGAGCGCGACTATTTTGGCTCTTCATGCCGCACTGACATCCCCTCTAGCTTGCTTTGTGCCTCACGTGTAGTACCTGTGCTGCAGCTCCATCGATCACCGTCCTCATAGGTGGTTCTATTTACAAGGAACACCTTATGAACTTCTCTTCTATCTTCTAGGCATAGCTCAAGCAAGGGAGACGTACGATCATAGCTTAAGGGACGGATATAAACAACATTTTCGTCTTTAATCCAACAGGTCTCCAAAACCAAAACTCAGATCAATCATACCCTTTCCCACTCCTCTGCTTAACTCTCTTCCCCTTCTTATGATGCTTCTTCTCATTTCCCTCTACTCCGGCGCTATGCATCAGCACAGCAACTTTGCTCATCCTTCCCCCAAGCAGCGTCCCATCATTCGCTACCATATTCTGGTGCGGGTATATCTTCCCCCTCGAGAACTCCTGCCCATGCCTCGCAGAACCTTGTACAAACGCATGCGCAGAGAGAGCAGAGTTGTGTGCGAAGAACTCTTTGTCCACCGCAAGTGATTTAAGCCCGGATGCTTGGGCTGGGAGAATCGAGTCGGGAGTGGAGGTAGGTATAGGTACCGCAGGAACGAATGTATCCGCTCCTTTGGTCACGCGCGTGACGGGTGCTCGCTTTTTCCCTATCGCACGGATGAGGGAAAGCTCGTGCGTACGTGCGTTGAAGGACTCTTCGGATGTCTCTGGGGGCGGGTGACAGAAGAGGAGTTTGCCGTTGACGTAGTCTTTGAGGATATATCGAGCTGCTCTTGCTTCGTCCGGGTTTCCTTGTCCTGATCTCATGAACCCTCGAGCGACTGATTAACCATGACAGGGTCAGACATCAGAAGAGTGGCAGATGATGAGCGAAGATGACGTACTCGCATAAGCAATCAAGAAATCCTCCGCCGTCACCTTCCCATCTCCCCCCTCCTCAACCCCCCTAACCCTGATACTCAACCCATAAGTCCCCTCCAATACTTCCTTCGGCGCCCTCTTAACGACCAACGCCACCGGCCCCGTATACTCCCTCATCTGATCAATCGGCAACACACCATCACAAACCAACGCCGCCTTCGTCGTCGCAAACTGCGGGAACACCAAACCGGGACAATCGCACAGGACGATGGAAGGTGAGAGGTGGATGGTTTGGAAGTGTTTGGTTTTTCCGGGGGTGGAGGAGACGCTGACTTTTTTCTCGCCGAGGAGAGCGTTTATCGTGCTGGATTTGCCCACGTTTGGGTAACCTACTAGGCCGACCACTAGCTTTGTGGGGGGTTCGCCGGAGGGGCCTTTGAAGGCTGTGTGGGTTTTGCATGGAAATCGTTAGGTTGTTTTGGGTAAGAGATGTGATGGGTGGGCTTACTTGATAGATCGGGTGCAGCAGTCACAAACAAATCTTCGAGCTCAAGTACGCTCAACACCTTCGTCCTCGGATCGCGCCCATCAGGCGTATCCTCCTCTGTCGGGACATACTTGTGCCGGCTATCCTCCTCGTCGTCCGAATCGGACTCCTCATCGAGCTCTGAGTCAGATGGGAGATCCTTGCCGTCATCGCCATCGCGCGGCGTACGGGGGCCCTCAGAGTCCGATGAGGACTCTGGGTCTGCGAAGGGGGCTTGGTCTTGATTTTCATGTTCTTGCGAAGCCTCGGTCTCGGCTTCGGAGCGTGCTAGCGCATCTCGCCGTGCTTGTTGGATAGCAGCGGCGTTCGCAGCTGAAAAGAACGCATACTGAATACCCTGCCCATCGAAGTAATCCGCCCATATTCGCCTGTCGTTGACGAACCGTCAATCACAACGCCAACTCAAAACAACTGCAACCTAGTCTCCGACGCACCTCTGTGTAGCAGTCAACAAATCAGCTTTATTGATCAACAACAAGCTCTTCCTGAGCCCTTTGCCCGTCCCAGCCTCACCCTCTGCCCCCTCAACATCCTGGACGTACGATTCAAGATCTTCACAGCGGAATCGGAGAGGATTGCGGGCATCGACGATTTGTACGACGAGGTGGGAGCGTTCGAGGACGCGCCAGAGTTGGCGCCATACTTCGATGTTACGCTCGAAGGGTGTGAGGAGGAATTTTTCCTCTTCTTGTAGTCTATCCCACTATCAGTATAACTCCCGAAAGATGAACGAAGGGAAAAGTCGACACGCACTGCGCCAACCCCCTCCTCCACTCCAAAAACGCATCCTTTTCCTGCCGATCGAGCTGAGCAGTCGTTATACTCTTCGTCCAGGGCGGTCTCCGTGGAACACGGAGACGTTCTTTGTTGGCCTGGTGTTTGAGGAGTGTGGATTGTTCTTCGGCGTCGGTGAGGAGGTAGGGGTTTTGGGTTGAGCCGGCGGATGATTGGATGATTTTTACGTTGCGGCGTTCTTTGGTGTGTGTTGGAATTAGATTTGGTTTGCGAGATGATAACGAGGGAGGGATGGAGAAAGGGGATGGACGTACCAGCTGTGAACTCGGTACCCGCCAACTGAGCCGTATTCAAAAACTCATCTAGGTCCCGTTCTTGAGTGACGGACTTGAGACGACTTGTAGAGTCTAGTTCGGTCGTATACTGTTATTCATGCATTCAGTACATACGCGTATGGTAAAATCGGTCGGTGCATTCAGGATCGTTGTGTTAGGATCATAGAAGGACGGGAGGAGCGGGGGGACGTACGAGGCCTGATTCTTGCCTCTCGCGGGCATCTTTGGTTTTGCGGTTTATGATCGCTCGTCCTAGACCTGAAGGATTCTGGTTCTTTTGTCTTGGAGGCTGAGGAGGGAAGTTTGGGTTTCTCCGATCTTCAATTCACGAACGCAGGGGCGGGGCAATGGTACTCACCATGATAGTAGTGAAGGTCCGGACAACGCAGCCCAGGATTCGGCGGAGATCTTGTCCGGTAGTACGCTGGTGTAGATCTTCCGGACCTGGGGTGGTTTAGGCGATAAGATATCTGAAGCTTTCGAGTTGAGCAAGTACTGTTTGTCTAAGATGATCGAGCAGGAGATTCGGGCTGTCGGCACATTCCTCCAGCGACTTGCCTAATATATCCACCTATTCCGCCGAACCGATCTCACGAACTTCAAGCTTGTACCTTGAAATATTGTACGCAGTATCACCAGATTTGCTCACCTGTAGTACTATGTATCCTCCAGCAATGCACCGCGCTCTCAAGATCACTGACATTCAACAGATAATTTGCGACCACCTTCCAGTGGATCCAGAGGACCCTGTGTGGTCTAATCAACCCGATCGCCCTACACTCTATGCTCTCGCCCGAACTTGTCGTGCTTGGGTGGAAGTTGCCTTGAATAGGCTTTGGAGTTACTTGAGCTCATATGAACCCTTGCTCAGATGCCTTCCGAAGGACGTTTGGAGTCCTGGTGATCG
>KN839844.1:0-11028 GCA_000827185.1 Hydnomerulius pinastri MD-312 | reverse complement strand
CAGGCTATCATGTCATAATAATGCACAACTGAACTCTTGTAAGAGTGCATTGTGTGATGCAACAAGGCTTCTGGCTGCGAGGTAATGCAAGGTGATGCATATGGTGCATATGATGCACCTTGTGCATCACCTTGCATCACCTGTGTAGTTCTACCTTTTCGACCATTGCACTTCCATTCCCGGGATGCTGAGTTCTGATCCCCCACCCCTATACCTACTTTGGATGATCTGCGGCGCCTCTGTTTGGGGGGATCTACCGCGTTCTCGTTATTTCAAATGTAACCACCTTCCCGATGCGCCCATGGGTATTAACCGAGGGTTCTTGATGCGCCGTTGTCATCGCAGAGCAATACATCTGCTTATTCTGTTGAGAAGGCAGGGGTCCATCCCGCTTGTGCAGGAAATGGAAAGAAAAGAAGCCACGTGACTGTACTATGTTCAAAATTTCACTAAGTCCCTGTGTGGTATGGTGGAATTTCGACTAAGTCTCCAGCACGAGTTGATTAGCAGAATAGTCGTCAAGCTCAGACTCGCATTGCACGTTGAAGTAACCCCGTCAAGGGTTTTTCGTCAAGCTGTCCCTCCAGATTATTCAAAAACTTTTCTATTCAAGAAGTACTAGCATAACATATAGGATGCGAAGGCGAGACAACACGGTATACAGCAGACAAAACTTATTAGTAACTCAAAGAGTAAGATCACGCCCAAAGTAGATACCAAAAGATACGCGACGTGCCCCAAAATGCGAGATATTGTAGATCAACGTGTAAAGGATAGCGCCCAACAACTTGGACGGTAAAGCAGCTTCTTCGGCGTTGGTGAGAAAAGCGTAAAGTGGTTGGTTAGACGCCCCGTTTCCTCCTGAAAGAAATAATCAGTCGCTGAATGTATGCTCGTGAATGTACTAACTTGTTGGCTGGCTCGGATGCGGAAGACAGATGTCTTTTCTTCCCCGCGTCCCCTTTCGGTGGCGGGATGTTCTGACTGCCAATAGCATTTGCTACGGTCGCGCGACTCGACGGAACATGGACACGCCGTGTGCGACGAGGTTCTAGTTCCTGGTCCGCCGCCCTAATAACTGGTTGGCGCGTGCGACCTTGCGCTCGAGGCTCTTTCGTGCCATTCATGGACTGCAGGGGATGGGACGCGGAATCTTGCCCAGCACGGGTATCGGTATTGTCGTTCTCAAGGACCGGCGGTGAGACCACAGTGTCAGTTTCTTGGTTGGAGACTGACGGCGCGACCACGTTGTCAGCTACTTTTTCAGTGGTAACTTGAGGGGTAGTTCTGGGGATATGCTGGACGATTTCGTAGTTCATTTGTCGGGGAGTAGCGGAGGGTTGTGTGTTCGGACGAGCACCGGATGCCGAGCTCCCCTGCTGGATAGTCGTGAGACCGCTGGCCGAATGCAGTGGGAGGGGTTGGACGGTTGTGATCAAGGAGGTTGGTGAGAACTCCAGCTGCAAGGTGGACGCTAGGGGTGGTTGAGTGTATGCGGCGTTTACGACGATTGGTGCCGGCGCCGAGGCTGCGGGAGTTAGCTTCGCGCTGCCTGAAGTGGCGATCGCCATTGCTCCCGGGCCGGGAACCGTTGGCTCCGTGGCATCGGGTAGGGGAGTCGCCGGTGCCGTTTTTTGTCCGAGAGACTGGGAGTGCCAATGTCCTGGCTGTGGTGCTGGCACGGCGCGCTGGGCCCCATTTCCTCCTTCCACTACTAGAGGCTGGGTACTGGGGGAGTTCCGCAAGGGGTTTGACTGTCGACCCGCGCCAACGACATTCGGAGGAGAGGACTCGGAGGACTCGGAGGACTCGGAAGCGAAATTCAATGACTCGGACGGTGCGACATACTGCCTCGGCACAACATCCATGTAGCCAAAGGATAGTGCAGCGACAGTGGTGCCACGAGACGCGGGAGACACATCCGAGTGGAGTGGGCGAAGGCCAGGAGAGTTAAGCATTTCAGTAAAGCTTTTGGGCGTGACAGTGGAACTGTATGGGTCGGTATGATCCTCCTTGCTTCCCCTGGCAGCGTAGTTATAATTGCGGGAAAGAGATGGGCTGAAATCTGCAAACTCGTCTCCAGGAGTAGTTGGGTGTGAAGAGCCCCATGCCGAAGGAGAGCTAAATAGATCGTCGTCAAAGTCTGAATAAGCGGGTGTAGTGGAGCGTGATGATGCAAAGTCAAGCGGCACCGAGTCGACGGACTCGGAGCCATCGTCTAGTGAGTACTCGGAAGAGTATGAAGTGGTGGGCGAGGGAAGCCTAAGCTGACATCCCGACGTTGGCTCGGGCATAGGTAAGGAGGTCTTCTTATGGGCGTCTCGCTGGATGACCCGAGGACGGGGCCTAGACTTGGGCACTTCCTCCGGCACCATGTGATTACCCGGTTGTTCTGCCGCTTTGGCATGTGACTCGGATACGTTTTGATTCGCGCGTGCGGAAGGCGGAACTTGTGCATTTGATGCGGGTATGAGAGGGGTGGACGCAGGTAGCGCATTTGATGCGGGCATGAGAGTGGCGAGCATGAGTGGTGCATTTGATGCAAGTGGGGGATGTAGCGCGGAATTAACACTTGTGGGAGGTGCAGGTGATGCAGGTGATGCATCGTGTGACTCAGAAGGTGCCTCCGAGAACCTATATAACTGAGAATCATCGAGGATTGCACCTATTATCCCGCTCCCCTTCTCTACCATCTTCCCCTCACTATTGCCGGTGCTAGCGCTGGCTTCAGTGGGCCCGCGACGACGCCCCGCTAATGAATCACAATATAACTTCAGTTGAGTACAGTAGTACGTGCAGTAGAAGCGCTAACAACTTACAGAAAACAACTTCCGCAAAATCAGCATAGGCACGCATCAGTTCCCCTTCTAGTGTAGGCCGGAAGACTGAAAAGTCGCAGCCCATTGGAGTCTTGCCAAGGTGAAACCTAAAGGAGTGTTCAGGGGTATAGTAGCTGAGGGGGAAAATCTGACTTACGTTGCGGCAGTGATGTCCCAGTCGCGACGTGGGTGGGGACCGGCCATCATACATGAAAACGTCCAGCCCGTTTTCTTTGACAGGGCGGTTAGAATTTGCCCCAATGTAGCTGGAAGGTCTTCAATGGCCCTATTTGCAAAGGTAAGCCAGACCTGCGTAAAGACTTTGCACAAAACTTACGCTAAAATGGCGTCGGGGTCGGTCTCCTCCGCGCTATCGTCGCCACTGCTTAGACTCTTGCGCTTTTTCTTCTCAGCTTCATAGAGCTCATCTATCTGCTTTCGCACCTCCTCCTCCTCATTTTCCAGTAGGTCACGGCAAAGAGTTCTGGCTGCCACAAGTTTTGCTCCAGGGGCGTTCAACTTCCCTGCGGCAGCTTCTGCTTCAACTAGGGGTTTGACGCGATCTTGGTAGAACATTTCGGAATATAGTTCGACCTTGGTACGAGTGCGAGTTGGCTTTGAGGTCGTGATGGCGGTAAGCAAATCTGGGTGGTGTCTATTGGCCGCGCGGGAGACCCTGGTTGGGTTGCCGCGCCATCTAAACCAAGCTTGGAGTTTCTAAAGCCGTAAGGTGAGCATGATTTTGTCACAGGGGTCAGTTGACGTACCCTCTGCCGTTTATTAATCGCTTCTCCGAGTGCACGACCTTGCTCCTCGGTTAAGTCCACTTCCTCAGGGACATCCGGGAACATCTCCTTCCGCTCGGGAAAGTCTTTGAACCACTGCTCAAAAAGAATAGGCCAAAACTTTGAGTACGCTTTGGACTCAAGAAGTTCCCGATGCTCGGCCTCTTTTTTTTCAAGCCATGCAAGCGGCTCCCCAGTTATTTTGGTGGACATTTGAATATACTAGGTGATGTCAGGGGTCTAGTGTCGGGCTCTGGGATGCAATTGACAAAATATCACAGGACGTAGTGGTTTCAGTACGCGGAGATCACGAAAAGGAGGCGAGGAAGGGGGGGGGGCAGAAGTTGAATGGAGGTAATTTTACAGTCAACTTGACCAGGCTTTGCGCGCTGCCTCCTGCTTGTCCGTGCAAGGGCCATGCTTCTTTACAAATTTTGTATGCTCACTGATCGAGTACTGATCTTTCCTGCTGTGATCGTTCCCGGAATTAACTACTTGAATTTCAAATTAGGGTCATCACATTACTCGCAGAATACTTCAGTTACTTGGCATTTGAGTGATATAGATGAATCACAGTGCAAGCGAAAACATAACAATTGAGAAAACGGCAGCTAACAGCGCAAAAGCCGGGCTGAAAAGCTGGTCGTACCTCTGTCTGTCCTGAGCGCGGTACATTTGTTCTATTTCGCTCTTCACCTCGTCACTTTCCTGTGCAAGTCTATTCTCGCACACTTGCCAGGCTTCGGTCACAACCGCACCAGCGCCTATCAAATCTCCTCGAGCCGCACGAGCGTCAAGAAGGGGTTGAACGAGTACCAAAAAATTCTGATTGGCGTAAATATCAACTCTGGACTGGGTGCGTTGTGTGCGGCAAGGGGGGGGATGTTCCTTCACAGGACGGTTCGGCTTGTGAACGTTCAGAGCCCTCAACCTGAACCACGTTCGAACATCCTTGTATGATGTGAGTGTTGAGCCCGGAGGATAAGTTAACATGTTTGCGTACCTTCATATGTTTGGATATTGCCGTTTCAAGCTCTCGGAGTTGTTCGTTGGTTAGGGGGACGTCATCTGGGATATTTGGGAACAGGGGCTGGCGCTCATCGAACTCCTGGAGCCACTGCTCAGACACAAGCGGATACAACCTCCAGTAGCTATTGGACTCAATGAGTTCCCTGTGCTCATCTGCCCTCACTTTCAGCCATTCCACCTGGACGGGGCTGAGGGACTGCATCGCTAGAGACGAGGTTAGTAGTGATAATAATAGCTATTAGGACATACTACTACAGACGGACGTTGCTCGGTGTTGTGGCTTGCACTACCAGTTTGAAGTCGGACGAGGAGACAAGGGCGGTACTTGTGAGCGGTCAACTGTGAGTCGGAGACTTTCACAAACATGAAGGCGAAGCCGTGTGGTTCCTTGGTGATCGCTGAACGAAGTTGCAGGTTGGCAAATCTGTACCATAACTTTACTTCGAGATACCTAATGTAGCTACGTGCCTGTTCTTAGGTATTTGCAATACTTTGATGGTCGCTTTTACTACCACATTTGTCTGATGAGATGTTATGAGCAGGACGAGACAGAGCTTTGAGATAAGATAAGGGTGCATTAGTTGGTGGAGACTCGGAACATATGTTCATGAAATAATGGTGTGGTCGAAAGAATTCACTTATGATGCTGGTGTGACGAAGATACTGAAGGCTTCAAGGTATCATCCGGTATAGTTTTAGTGGAATTCTGGAAACAAATGAGAACACAGTGGCGAGGTTTATCATAAATCTCCTATGAAACTTGCCACTGGTGCACAAAAACCAGGTGCGTAAATACGTGTATGTAGGGAATCTTGCTGCATTATGCTTTCCTCACGATACACTACTAGATAATGGGTCGACGCCGTCTCTACAACACAAAAGAGGAGTTACGGGATGCTGCACGCAGGTCCCGCGAGAAGTATTACCTCAAGTATGTCCTACCAGTATTTGCTATGTTCCTCATACTCAGGGTTATTGCAGAAACCGAGATCAAATCAACCAAAGGCTAAAGCATCAATACAGTGAGTCTCGTGAGCGGTATGTGTACTCTTCACTCGTAGTTCCCCTCCGGGTCAACATGGTAAACTACAGCTTGCACGCTCAGGAGAGCATTGCTACAACACTGGCAACAACCGAGACCAGTCAGGCTGTCCTCAAGACCCGCAAGTAAGTATACTCAACAATGGGTAAATCAATATTTTGGGAACCAATAAACTAATCTATTGTCGTACAGTCCCTCCCCCCACAAGTGTGCGCAGACCTCCGAGTCTCGGTCTAACATTGCGTAAGTCTCATGTTTTTCTTCGTACTACAAGTCCAATTTCTCATAATGTCTGTATCGCAAAATTCATAGCAAGCGCTCTACCACAAAGTCCGCGGAAAACATGCTGAGAGATTTCCTCGGGAGTTCATTTGCGTCGTTCTTTGAGACGCTATATCAAAATCTTACGGACTCGCTGACGCCGAAGGACCCGGCTCGGAATCTGTCCACTCTATTGGAGACCGCAGGACATATCCAGACGTATTCAAGAAGCCAAGAAGCTGACGTCCTGCAGAAACAAGGTGTAGGTGCGGCGCTCCGGAGTGCCCAGCTGACCACAAGGAAGGTCAGCACCGTGATCGGCGGATTAGAAGACATGTATGTCCATGTGGTCATGGACATAGTGGAGCTAAAGCAGAAGCACGCAGCGTGCTCGTTATCTTTCGTATATTAAACCTCTCCCCCTCGTTCGTTTGCATGTATTTACTCCCTTTCCTTTTTCCTGTGTTTGTGGTCCATTCATGCGTGCGCACTTATATACTCTCCCCTTCCACGTTCGCTTTGACCGACCGCCAACGCTCATGCATGGACATTTTGTTTTCTTTTGACCTTCGCTTTTCCCCACCTGGCACCCTTCCGCATGCTCACAACCCCCACCAATCAACTCCGTATTGAAAACTGACCTTCGCTTGGTCGCAATGTCGCTTGCGCTTTGCCCCTGCCCCTTCTTTGCTGTCTCACCTTAGTCTTTTGTGCGCTTTGACCTCACTTATATCCGTCTGCTCTTTGACCCGTTCTGTTGTCTCAGCGCGCTTCATGTGCTTGGATGTGTCTTAGTCTATTGTACCTCCCTGCGTAATGCTCACGCATAAATAGACTATATTTTCTCCCTCAAATCCCCATCAACTCCGAGTCTGCTCTTCTCGCTTTCGCCACACGCTCTCAATGTCTTCTATCACGGTTTTCGGATTCTTTGGTGTCGCTGCTGGTCGGCGTGTCACAAGCCAAAAACCCGGCGCTAGCACGAAAACCTATCACTGCTTCTACTCGACCGCTCTTCATTGTACTTCCGGCGTGTCTTTTCCTGCGGAGCTCAGGGTCTACAGTCCCTTCAATGACTCTGTTCTACCTGACAACACGGTCGCTTTCGTTATCGCTAAAGCCCACTTCCCCGGTGGTATACCCAAGGAGAATGTTCTCCTCGAAGCCTCTCATGTGATCCCTTTACCCGGTGACCCGTCCTCTGATACCTACGAAAATTCGTTGCCCGACTCTCCTTACCCCTTCGTCGCCGGGCTTGGCTCCGTCCCTTCCCGTACTGAAACTCTCGCTGACGGTGTCTCTAAAGGATTCACTGTTGTGTCCTCTGACTTCGTTCGCGATAGCATGAAATCATCCTCTGTCCTGTACGTATCCTCTCCCTTTCCTGTGCTTTATTCTCATTGTACCGTGTAGTTGTGTCTATGATGGCTCTCGCCCCCGCTGGAGCAAGACTCCGACCCCAAACGTCAATTCCACTGTTCAATACTTTGGGCAATTTGCTGGTCCTGCCTCTGGTGGAGGCCTTCGTGTCAATGTTGACAATATTGTTCTCAATGTCGGCCACCACGATCCCTCTACTTCTGCTACCACGCCATCGCCTGCCAAAAAGCGCAAATTTGCGGCATTCGCCTCTTTTGAGTAAGTGAGCTTTGTTTAACGCTTCATATCATCTCTGATCTTCCTTTGTCTATAGTGCGTCGGAGTCAACCATCCCTTCGGAGCCTGCTGACAATCCTGCATCTTCTTCGTACGTCTACTGTTATTGTTCTTCCTCTTCTTACTAACTATTATCTATCAGCTCTGACACATCCCGGGCCTCCGTCGCTCCTGTGATGTCCGTTGATGTCAACCCTAGCCAAACTCATGTCTCGCATATCCCTACACCTCCTGTCTCCCAAGTCATCACTGGCACCCCTGCTGCCTCTCCTGTCTCGGCTGCCCCGTCTCATGTCATGGATACCTCTGTTCGCAATCCCATTGCTGTTCCGCTTCCCCCCACTCCCACTCCCACTCCTGTCTCCACTCAAAGGACTTCTCTCCCGTCTGCTCCTTCTCTCACTCCCTCTGAGCTCATGGCGTACTATGTGGCTTCTACTGCTTTGACGTCACCATCTTCGCCTGCCCCCCTTCCTGCTCCCATGACTTCATCGCCATCTCCCTTCCCTCCTTCCTACGCTGTTCAACTTCCGCCTCAACCTACTCAGGTTAGTCCTCAGTACATCGCTCCCACCCCATACCCCGATCATGCATCTGCTCTCCCTACCGTATCTTTAACTCCCATGACTGGTGATATTGCCTCTGATACTGTTGGGGCCAGAACTAGGGGAAAGCGTAAGGCTAAACGCTCTTAGTATACTCTGTACTTAGATATACTTCTGTGTTATATGCTCCAAAGCAAATGAATGCTCGCCCACCAGTGAAGATTTATTTGCCATTATTGACCCCAGACTTGCTCGAGTACCTGTGTGCAAAGTGCCAGCCATTAGTATTAAGGCCTTGGTCATGGGAACACTGCCAACGCATAGTCGTTCTAAGTCTTTTGTCACTTGGTGAATTTCGTCATAACTGATCTCCTTGATAATCTCATCTGTCTGTCTCGGGACAGCGGGATCTGCTACCAATTGATGTCTTTAATATTTGTACAATACACATTATTGATGCGTCTCGGTAGTTTTGCCTCAATTGAAGCTTCTAGATCTACTACAGCCTCCAAAGGTCTACATAGCTTCCGCTATGTGATATTGTTCTGCCTGAGACATGGCATGCTTTGATCTGCTTTGATCCACATGTGCCAGCTTTGTCTCGCAACGCTATTTGAGGGTTATAAAAAGCTTCTGCGACACAAAGCAATCAGCCTCATTCAGCCAAGTCTGTAAATTTATCACCTGTCTGCAACGCGATGCACGTCACGTGGCACAGAATCCGCTCCGCTCTTCACTCTTTCTTCTGCTTCTCACCACCAACCCATGGCGCTGCCACCCCTCCGTCTCCTCCCCTTGAATTTGTCGAGGCCGCTATGCACCATCCTCATTTAGCCACCATGGTCATGCAGAGGCAGCTTCGCGGTAGTGAACAGGTATTATTTACTCTTTCTCTCGGCTGTCTTTTACTCACTGTT
Source organism: Hydnomerulius pinastri MD-312 (assembly GCA_000827185.1). Taxonomy (NCBI): domain Eukaryota; kingdom Fungi; phylum Basidiomycota; class Agaricomycetes; order Boletales; genus Leucogyrophana; species Leucogyrophana pinastri. The sequence continues at coordinate 1,974 of KN839844.1, read as the reverse complement.
CTCTCCGCATCAGATTGTCATTCTTGGTGATCGTTCCAAAGCGCTCCATACATACGTCTATGGGTCAGTTCTTGAAAAGGTAATGTAATTCACGAATATCTGCTTCTGCTCGCTAACGTTTATACCAGGCTGATTCAGCGAGCACGCATACTGCAAGTGCTCATAGCTCCATGCCTTCCCTCGAACCTGCCTTTCCTTTGGACGGTTGTGAAGAATAATCAGTGATTGTACGGTGTAGTCGCCGATCCTTAGTACTCACTCTCCAAGTCTCTGTGCCCAATCATATGCACAGAATATTCTCAGTGAATAATATCGCTTTGGCCTTTTGTCAATGTTGTGACCGGTTCCGTGTGTGCAAGGGGTAATCATAAAAGACCTTCAAGCTGGTCCTTGCTTCGCTTTGACCAAGCTTTTTTGCAATAAGATTCGACTGTTATCACCCATTCTCCACACAACACACTCTGCCTGCAGCGTTCTCGTAAGTTGATTAATCCAATCCTCTCCTCTATGTTTGACTTATCCTTCGCGACAGGAATCTAATCCTACTATGCCTGTACATCTACCTAATACCCCCGTGTGGCTCATAGGCCCCATATCCACCCCTAAGCTCACATGGGGTGAATGCCGCGCTGGCCGCATCCACCAATGCAATACTTGCGGAATCCCCCTTCTCACCGGTGAGGATGCAGGATTTTGCTGTGGTCTCAATGGCTCCCGCTTCCATGACGTCCCCCCTCTGCCGCCTTTACCCCCTCAAATTGAAGCGCTAACCCAACACCTGGACATCTCCTCCCTTTCGCGCATCCTCAACCTCGTTTTCTCCTTTGCTTCTCTCGAAACCACGCATGCCTTTCCTGAAAATAATGGCGCACCTGGCTTTCTCGCCATTCAAGGTCGTGTCTACCATCGAGTGAGGCCTAATCATACCAACTCAGCCGTTCGCTGGCTGCTGTATGACGGCTTCATGCAGAACGTACCTCATGCTGACTGGGCTGCAACTCTTCCACCGGGTTGGATCAACGCTGTACGCGAGGCTCTGTGGGAGGTCAATCCATTTGTCGCAGCTCTTCGTGAGCTGAACATTGCCTCCACCCACTGCCCGACGGCTTCTCTCATCCTCCACGACGCAGGTGCCGCAGAAGTTGCTGCCATCATGTCCTTTGACAACACATCAACCTCGGAAATCAAATCCAGGCGATTGGTGATTTCTCGTGTTAACGGCCGAAACCAACGAATTCCCACTGTCAGTCGTCTATGGGAACCTCTAGCCTATCCCCTCCTCTTTCCACATGGTTCTCTCGGCTGGGGGCTATTTGGCTCGAACTCAGATGTCGTTCAGGGCGCCGCTCCTACACAGGACGTGGATCACGCTACAACTCAAATTTGGCACTATCGCGCCCGCCTTCTTCGCGAGCCCCGCTTCCAGATCTTTGGCCGCCTGGTGAACGAATATGTCGTTGATATGTTCAGCCGCAACCTCGAGAGTCGCTTGAATTTCATTCGTGATAATCAAAAACGCATTCGACAGGAGGACGCTGAGCTCATGGGAGAGGCTGAAGTTGAAGCATCCGAGAACGTTTACCTCCCGGCATCCTTCCTTGGTTCGAAGCGGTGGGCAACAAATCAGATCTCAGACTCGCTGGCCATTGCCGCAGCCCTCGGGAACCCAACATTTTTTATCACCATGACATGCAATACAGCCTGGCCTGAAATCCAATCCCAACTGAGGCCCGGCCAGGACTTCAATGATATCCCCGTGGTCGTTATCCGTGTCTTCAAACGAAAGCTCGCGCTACTTCAGAAGGCTATCAAATCTATGTTCGTCAATGCTGGCCGGCAGCTGTACTCAATACATTCAATTGAATTCCAGAAGCGAGGACTGCCGCACGCCCATATCTTGGTGAAGTTTGCGAGCAACTGCGAACATCCCGATGACATCGATTCCGTTGTCTCTGCAGAGATCCCAGACGACCC
>KN839843.1:1091225-1110708 GCA_000827185.1 Hydnomerulius pinastri MD-312 | reverse complement strand
GTGTCTGTACATCTCTGTACAGATGGGACCCTTCTGTAGCACTGTACGGTTGTACAATGGTGTACAGTACTGTACATGTCTGTACACCCAGGGGGTGATTTACTGATGTACCTGATTGAGACAACGCAATCGAGACTGATTGCTGGTCCAATCGCCGGTCAAAATCTGCCAGACTTTCCAATAATCAGACGTCCTCTCCCATCTGGCCCACTTCTCAACTCTGAACTCGCTGTTCTTGTGCAACTTGCTATCTGAGTCACGAGCACTGGCCTTATGTTCGTCCACGGTATCCCCTGTCATCTCCGGCACACAACCTATTGCCTCCAGTTTCACACAGTGGATATTATGGTAGTTTGTGTGGCATATTAATAATCCACAAACTAGTACATTGGTGTTTACCTTTGTGATATCTCGATGAGAAGCCCACCTTGACACTTGACATGTAATAAGCATGCCATGGTGAGATGGACAGGACAGGCGACAGCTAGGTAGTGAACAGATGAAGGAGTTAGGTGAGGGGCTGAGTGGGACACGACATATGTAGGGAATACCAGCACCGTGGCTGACAGTGGCGCTGACAACAACACGCCAGCCACCACAGCGGTAAAGGTGGCACAGGATAATCCGGATCACGTGCCCAGCGGTTTTATCTCCGACTGAACTCGGCGAACCTCGGCATTCCCCCAGACATCATCACGTGAGTCCGTGACGGACTTTTGGGCCCCAGACCGGCCATTTCCTGGACGTTCTCCAGTTTTTGGTGGGCCCAAGCTGTCAAAAGTAGGCAACTGCCGACGTCCGGCCGGTCCCAAATCTGCTATTCCCGACTATTCCCGGACAGACCCAGACTCCGGACAGACATTTTGCCATTTTTGGGCCTCAAATCTGCTATTCCCCGGACAGACATATGAGGGAGCTTCAAAGGGCCTGCTGCAAGCACACACCTCACCGAGGGGCATGCATTTCAACGTGCCCCACTTCTGTGCCAGAGAGTGAAATAGAGAAGGAGGAGACGGTGAGGGAAATACAGCGAGCAATCATCGTGAATAAATATTGCATCGTAGCACGAGAAAGCGTCGACTTGAGACTCGTGGGTCCCCTGGATGCATACTAGAAGTCGCACAACCGGTGGCGAGCGATACACAATTCCGCCATATGTACGTTTTTTAAAACTCTCCACTTCCTCCAGCAACCCACTGCTGACTTAGACACCCAAGCCGCATGTATGCGCTCCAGGTTGTCACAAGCTTGCGTGCTGATATTGATTCATTCAGGGCGAAGACACCGATGCCTCAAAAAAGACACACACAGACGTCCATCAAGGGGAACCAGATGCTCGCAAGCAGCCACAGTCAAAATCTGCGGGCGCGGACAGCGCAGGGCCGAGTTAGCTGGATGTAAGTAGCCACCTCGTTGTCATGCATTGCAAGCCGCTAACAGTGAACGCAGCAACCCGCAATACCGGTTGCATCGGATCATGGAGAAGGGGGGTCTCCTTATGCTTCCGGTGGTGCTTTCTGGGCGGGCATTGAGGTGCGTCACCCGAGTCAATTTTCTTTACAGGGCTCGTGATGACCGCTCTACCTACACGTGCAGGACTCGCTTTCGGACCCTCCCATCAAAGGCAAAGGAAAACAGAAAGCTGACGAATCAACGTCTCTGGATGCCCTCGACCAGCCTCGACCCGCCCGCTCAACGTCGCTTCTTCAGGGGCGTCAATCTCAAGGGGTTCAAGTCCATTAAAGGCATCTCCAAGCCTTCCAACTCTGCTCATGGACGCAAGAAATTACCTGTATCCTCGCAATTGACGTCGCCGACTCCTCCTGGGACACAATCAGGACATCCTACGACATCGACGAAATCCCCTGAGGCACGCCCGATGACACCCGTTCCGTCAATGAGGTCCCCCGAGGGTGCAATGATTCAGCCCTCCGGTGCACGGTCTAGCAGACCTCTCTCGAGTTTGTCTCCAACATCGTGGTCACGATCACGCCTGCGCCCACCACCAGTCCCAGTCCACGAAATCGCGGCAGCCAGTCCCAGAGATGTATGTCGCCACCATTGATGTCGTGCGAAAGCAATCCCGCACGTTCGTCCCCGCGGTTCATTGGCGTCGGCGACGGTCCCCCTTCTCCGATTAGAAGAAGGTTTCCACGTAGCTCGAAGCCGTCACCAAAGAATAAACCCTGGCACAAATACGCGTTGAGAAGTCTGATGGTGACAGTAGTCACGCCGCCTCAGCTGCATCACGAGGAAAGCGCAAAGCGTCACCTGCTCCTCCGCCCTCCGGAGTGCACTCGGGAACGGCGCACACCGCGCAGCAAGGCGCGCAAAGTGCCAGACCTTCTATATCCGCTCGCGCATCACCCCCATCTGAATCTAGCGACACCGATTCTACGGAGTCGGTGGTGTCTTTACTCTCAAATGGAGTTGTTCTGCATGTGGTTTTGTCGTTCAGAGACTACCCCCGGTGATGATCGGTAGAGTAGAAGGCCATTTCGCATACCCAGCAAAGGCACTCTCCTCTGGAGTGCACGAAGTAATGTGCTGGCGCTTGACGGTCGAATCAGAGGCATTGTTGGGAAGGGTGTGGTGAAGAGGCTGGGAAGGATGAAGTCATCGCCTTCTTCACGTCCGACATTGTTCGCGAAGCAAAGAAGCCGATGATGCGGGCCGGGTACAAGGAAGGCTACCTCACGAAACGAGGCAAGAACTTTGGAGGGTGGAAGGCACGTTACTTCGTGCTACAAGGACCAATCCTCGGATACTACGAAAGCGTGAGTCTTATACATGGCATCACTGTTCCCCTATCTCAAACACAGCAACAGCGAGGCGGTGCTCATCTTGGTTCCATCGTCATAACGAACGCACAAATAGGTCGCCAGCAGCGTTCCAACGACAGCGACGATGAGAAAAACTATCGTCACGCGTTGCTTATCATCGAAGCGAAGAAAGGGCCTGGAGGGTCTCATCCGCGACATGTTCTCGTGCTGAAAGCGACGTGGAGCGGGACAGCTGGGTGGACATTCTCGTCCGCTATGTCACTGGGACCTATAACGAGGAGTCACTCCCCACAAGTTCATCTGGGCCAAGCCCTATATCGGTCAACGTCCCACACAGCCAGAGCCTTGGTTCCGGCCAGCCTCGCCCAAGTACGAGCTCGAATCAGGATGGCATCATGGCCCCTAACGGAAAGCGAGCGATGAGATCGATGCTGAAAGACGAGATCTCACGAGGACCAGTAGTTTCGATATCGCAGTTGCCGCCAGATGCGAGCAACGCCAAGTTCTTCGCGGCTGCACCCCTCCCTTGTTCTGCGTCGTTCGACGATTCCCACTGGAATCCAGCAAAATCCGTTCATACTTCCATAGCAGAGCGAGATCAGTTCACGGCCGAGGAAAACGCAAGATGGTTATTGGAACGTGCTGGCTCTACGGAACCTCCCCTATCAAGTTCTTTGCCTACATCCTCACCACTTGATGCCGCTGCTCGGCGGTGAGGTTGGGGTGATATGACTTCCTGTCTCGTCGGGGCTCCCGAGACCGATTCGGCTCAGGGGTAGTCTGCTCTTGTTTCGGATAACCCCCGCGTCGATCCATATCTGCGTAGTGTCCCATTTCAGAGCTGGCTCTGAACACAACCAAGCCCTGTGTCTGGATCACCCACAGGGACGACATTCCCAGAACGTGCACCTTCGCCTGACGTCGGGTCAACGCCCTTGCGCGGTGGTGACCCTAATGGCAAAGTGAAGATTTCCGGCCCTCTCAGCGGCGCACCCATCCCAGCTGGCTACAAGTTCGGTGGTAAAGATGCACCACCTGAAGGCACGTCCTCCAGCGACAGACGAGAGAAGGCCAAATCGCGATCATTCTGGAACTTCGGTGGACCCACTGACAAGCCGGTGGCATCTGCGCCTAGAGCTGTGTTCGGTGTGTCGTTGGATGAACCTCTCGATGTGGCCGAGATTGCTCGTCTACCGGCGGTGGTGTTCCGGTGTATTCAGTATCTCGAGGCGAAGAAGGCAGAGCAGGAGGAGGGTATCTATCGTCTTAGTGGAAGTTCCGCCGTCTTCAAGGGCCTTAAGGATCGATTTAACCTCGGCGAGTCCAGGGATTTCTTTCTATCCAGCCGAATATAACAGCTGAACATCGGCTTACAAAATCTCGTACAGAGGGCGATGTGGATTTGCTTGCATCGGACGAGTATTGAGATCCTCATGCCATCACGGGATTGTTGAAGAGCTTCCTACGAGAACTCCCGGCTAGTATCTTGATTCGTGAGCTGCATATGAAGTTCCTTTCTGTCATGGGTTTGTGTCCAGTGCTAATTGTATGAATGCGCAAATTGCTGACGCTGCTTACAGACTTTGTGGAACCCCAAGAGCGCATTCGCGAGCTTTCATACCTGATCGCCCCTCTTCCAACCGCCAACTACAGCCTCCTCCGCGCCCTGACTGCTCACCTTATCCTCATCGTTCAAAACTCACCCGTGAACAAGATGACAATGCGAAACGTTGGAATCGTGTTCAGCCCGACGCTCGGGATACCGGCTGGTGTCTTCAGCTCGATGCTTGGAGAATTCAACCGTGTGTTCAACGTTGACGCGGATCAAGATGTGCCTGAGGACGACGAGGCAGAGGAGAAGGAGGGCCAGCCGAGTCGACGGAACAGTCGACAGTACTCTGATGCTGCTGCCGACCAGTTGCTGGTTTGTTGGGCAGATTTCTGCATGGTACGTTTGCATATTCCATTGTTGTAGTCCCTGACCACCAGCTCAAGCTTATCGTCTCTTGCAGCACCGACGGAGGAGACCCCTTTTGAGGACGGCGACAGCATCTCGATTCCGTACGGGAGCGGTGATGAAACGACGGAAAACGATGCTGCCGTCGAATCATGTCTAACGCGATCAAGCAATCCCTCTCAGCAAAGCGGAGAGCTCCTCTCACCCACCCGATCTGACTCTCCACCCTCGGAAAACAAGTCGCATGCTTCCAACATTGCCGCCAGTCGTGGTCTCAACATTACTGTGACAAAGAAGAGCAACCGACACAGCTGGATGATGGGTCTCCCGTTGTCACCATGGCCGCCAGCCAATTTCCCCCATTCCCCTCCTTCATCCATGCACACTACGAAGCAGAGTTGACTATGATGTTTCCTACTCAGTCCTTCAATCGCTCACGCCTTGAATAAAATGTTTATCTCTCCCGACTAATCTCATGCGCGGTCATGTTTCTTTTTTAAATATCTATACCCGTTCTATCTTTCTGAGCCGCCGAGTATCTTCGTTTCTTTTTCCTCCATTGTTTGACATATACCCGTCTGTTTACTTGTCTTCAAGGTCATGGACTTTTTCGCGTGGTCAGGCCCCTTCATGCTAATGAAAAATGTGCAAAACGATTCACTTCGATCATTGTGACCGTAAGACGTGACCACCCCAAATCAGCCCTGTGGCACGACTATAACCTTCGCATTTCTCTTTCCAACCGAATAAAGATGCGTTTTCAAGATTCTGCGTCCGGTATATTCGGAACACGCCCTCCTCCTTGTGTCGGTGGCGCAATACTCTCAGCTTGAGTACTGACTAGTTTACAAATATTGGGTGTCTAATTGCGATATTATCATTGTGCTCTCTTAAGATATCTTATCAGCCACATCAACACCGCCCGATCTCGAGGAATGTAATAGGCAACTCCGTGAGTCTCCGTCTTCGGCCTGGGCTTCAACTAGTAATGAGTTGCATTAAGTATTCATAGACTGAACTTACTGGCTTTGAAGTAATGCGGAGGCCCATCGCAGTCGCAAGTCAAATTCCCTGCAGGTCAGACTCAGTTGCGAAGGCACAGGATCACGGTGAACTCGAAAATGGTTTAATGTGTTCATCTCTGTAGCTCAGTGACTTGCCGTCACAAGATGCCAGCAATGTGGCCGGAAGTAGGCACGCGTACCTACGGCTTAATTCGACTGCCTCCAGGGTGCTCTAAAAGGTTTTAATCAACTCAACATCGTCGTCAACGTACGAATTAGGATCAAGTAGTGCTGGCTTTCTGTCGGCGGTACGGTTCCGAGCGACACTATAAGTATATATGGTACTAATGGTGCTTTCAATCACAACGCACAAGTTCCCCAAGTCTTGATCAGCTGCCTGTGCAAACTGGTAGTTGTGCACTATGTCTGATGAAGATCTGGTGGGGTTGGCTTGGGGCCCTGGAATCATTGGCAGGTCTAGTTCCACTGTCATGTAGGAAGTTCTAACCTTGGCTTTATTCGCAGGATTTGCGATCTCTATAGTGTGTGTGCAGTGAGCCTCTTTTTTCCACTGATAAGCTGACTGGACGAACAGGATGTATGGAACGGCTGTAGGTCAATCGATATTCTACGCGCGCAGCTTCCCAAAAGACCCCATCTCTACCAAGTTAATCGTGAGTGTAAGTGCACACTCACTGTCTCTACGGAGTCTGATGCCTGCTGCCTGATTTGAAGGTGTTCCTGCTCTTGTCCGTCATTTCGTCTTTTGCGAACATGTGGACGAATAACGGATCCTTTTTAGTATCGCGGACACGGTACACCTACTTGGATCCTGCTATTTTTACTGGGCGCTGCTCATTTCATGTCATCGGAATAACTCGTGGTCCTGCCAGACCCAACTACCTCCGTGAGTAGTGCTTTGGTGGGTCTGATTTCCGAGCTTGCCCTCACCTAACTTGCAGAGGAGCATGGGTGAGTGCTCGTGGCTTAACGGAGCCGCGCCCAATGCCAACTGACAATGTCGCGATAACGTAGCTTGCCGTTCCTATAAATGTGAGGCAACCCTGCGACGTCTTACTTGTGATACTCAACGCAATTTCCCTAGTACTTGGTTACGTTCACTGTACAAAGGTATGTGCCGGCGCCGCCTTGCAATCCCGTTATCTGACCAAGATCTTCCATAGTCTTTACTGCCAACGAATATGGATCAGTAGGCAAAGTTTTCGAACCCTTCCCCTGCCAGTGTAATAACTTTTTTACAGTCAGTGGAAAGAAAAGGCACGTCACGGTGCCCATTGTGCGTCTTACTTTTTCAGTTGCAGTGTGTTTGTCATCTAAACCCCGTCTAGCTTGTTACAGCAGTCGTGCAGCTCGGTTTTGGCTCGTGTTTGTGTTTCCCCTGATGATATTACTGAAATGAGGCTGACTCAGTCGATCGTTTGTAGGGTGTTCTGTTGAGGCGTCCGTAGATTTTCGTCATATGCTAGTAAAGTACTGACACGGCATCCCTTCCTACAGCATTCACGATAAAACCATCAAGTACCTCTTTTCAACTCCGGTAAACGCTCTCCCGCGCCCACCACAGACATCTTAAGGGCTCACGAGATATCATTTCTTCAGCTCACGGCATATGCCGCATTCGCGAGCACAGTATGCGATATATTTATCACCAGCGCCGTCTTTAAATACCTCTGGAGATCGCAAAGGGACGTCAGGATGCGATCTAGACCAGCCTTGATCCAAGAGTTGGCAATTGTGTTTATCAACATGGGTACTCTCACATGGTAAGGCGTGACATTCCATGCTGCTACACTTGTTCATCACTTCCTATACAGCATGATATCTCTTACCATGGGTATAGTGGTGAGTAGGGCTCGTATGATCAGCGGGGTTGCTACTGAGTAGTATCGCAGTACCTTATTCAAGACGAACACTACTGGGTGGCTGCACCTGCCGTGGTCCTGAGCCGATGTAAGTCATGCTGTACCTGCGGGTGCTGTCTATTCGTCTCATTGCGCCCTATCTGTTCTCCAGGCTACATCAATTCCTTCCTGGCCGTGTAAGTTGCGGGAAGTTGTACGCCATGGATTATACTCATGCAGTGTCTTCACAGGCTGAATGCTAGAAGATCGATACGTGACCTCGAACAGCGCCCATATATCGTCGAAATGCCTACACTAACCATCACAACATGATTCAACCGCACTCACACCATCATTCACAACATTTCAATATGTACCAATAATTATCTTTTATATTGTCGCATTTTGATGGGACATCCGCACTTGTACTATACGGACTGCATGGGAGACACTGCTAGCATTTAACTCAACATACGGGGCACCAGATACTAAGATAGGGCTCACACACTTTCGACCGAGGTCACATGGGTGACACCGGTGTGACGCCCACTCAAATTACCAGTGGGGCAACTGAGGTGTGACAACGCAAGACAGACATTTGTTATGCTGCAACTACTAAGGCTCTTCAACAACACAAAAATTAGAAAATCTGTGACCGAAGAACGATGTGAAAATGTATCCTCCATAGTTCTACAGTTGCCGATTTTTGGAAAATGTTGTTGTTGCGAAGCCTTAGTGATTTTACTATTTTGTCACACAGGTTGGTCGAAAGTGTGTGAGCCCTATCTTACTACCCAAGTACTCAGTACTCAAGACCTACGAGATACATATTCGCATATTTACTAGATTATCTTTCGACAACCAAGGTATAGTAGTACTAGTACCAAATCTCTTCGTCCACTCAATTCGCATGGCGAAAGTAAAAGATATCAGCGGTACCTACGGAAGATAGCTGGGGACTCGTGGCTCCTCAGTAATCAGCTTGAACTTTGCTTGGCTAGGGATTATGAAGTGTCCTGAATCCTTGTTGAGCACGTAGGCAAGTAAGCATGAGCTACACTCATACGAAAATACCGTTGTGTCCATCTCAGACGTCCGGGTGCTTCTCCACCGGTAACCCGAGGGCAATAATACTCTTAGCAAACTCTTGTCGGACCTCCTCAGCATCCATATCTCGCCCACATTACTCGTAATAAGGGATAGAGCTCGCTCGATGATATTCGAACCGGGTGCTCGTGATCCTCGAGAGTCAAAGCGTCATCGAACTGAACTTCGGCAGCGCACCGCAGCTCGCACGAAAATCGCTGGTGCAGGTCCGCACAGGGTTTCATGGTAAACTGTAAAAAATCTGCTTGACTCTGCTTCATGATAACTTATCAGACGGAGGGAATGACTTTTTTTCCGTCTGAACGGTCTGGTTAGGAAAAATCACTGGCAACTTTGCGGCTATGAAAACGAAATTATACGCATGTTATCACGAGAGCAATTACGAATGCTGAGGGGTTTTGGAACCGCCGGAACTGCTTTGCATACCTGGATGAAACGCTGGACCTACCAGTGTCCTTTAACCTGAGTCCAGAATCGTGTGGGTTTCGGCCTCGTTCGTCGGTAGGGCATTTTCGTTAATAACCACGGTTTCCCCGTCGTCTGTGAATGACGGCGCCCGCCCAGTTAACGTGTCTTACTCCTAGGCTCCGATATTTGTATCGTCTTCGAATGCATAGCGCGGGCATGTGTGCGTGTCGTTCATCCCTTCCCAGACTCGGAGGATCGAGGGTGCCAGCTCCAACAGGCGCTCAACAACTGCACCTATGGATGCTATCTAAATAAAGTACTGACTGATTGCTTCGTCTTCTTGACTGAGAACTTGGAGAGAATTGAGTACTTATGAGACTCCGTATCCAAGTTCTCCACGTTCTCCTCGGAGTCCGTCCCCGCGCTGAAGGCTCGCGCGGTAATGGTGAACAAACGGATGGCGAGCGAGTGCAGCCTTTTCACCTGCAGATTGTATGATGCTCGGGCATGAGAAGGAGACTGGACGAAAAGTGAGAGAGGGAGAGATGCATAAGCCTACTAGGAATATGACGCTACGGGTAGATCCGATTCTTCACTGCTTGGGTCGTGTACTAGTATCCGCTGCTGCTTTCCAGCTGAAATTGCTATATGTGTATGTTCGAAGTTGGCAGGATTTAGACATGAAACGAAGACGAAGAACATGGCCGCCACGGTGCACTGCGGCCCGTCGCGAATTTATTGCCCTAGCATCTCTAGCGTTAAGGGGTTGCGATGCGATACTAAGAGGGCAGTCTCCTGGGAACAACTTGAGTTAGTGCCACGGTGCCGCTGACAGTTGCGATTTACCTGAAGAAGGTAGGGCAATGAATCCGCGCAAACTTCCCAGTGTCAGTGCGTTCATGTTTGTTCTAACGAGTCCCTCGGACGTGGAACATCTTGAGGCTCACTGGCAAGTCCGCACCCCACCTGGTGCTGTAGATCTAGAATCAAGGGTATGTAGATTGACCACCTTCGCCAAATCATTAATACCTCCCTGAACGTGAACCTAGAAGCTGAAAGACCAGCCTCAGCTTCTGACGGGAATTACAGCCATGCCAGTGCGCATCGTTCTCTGCGGATACGGAGCAGTTAGTAATCACATATATACGTGATCGCTACACGTTGAGAACATCAACGTCACCTAGAGGCAACGTGGTATGGATGTGCGGCGGACAAATTAAGTCAAGATAGGCGCTAGGAAACCACAGCTATGGATGTTATACGCCGGACACGCGTTGTTGACTCTTTATGCTGTCGCATCATCACCTTGCGCACAGGAAAGGTGATGGATAAACAACATGAGTCGCGAATCTTCGAAATATCCTCATTAGTGGGTTTCCGATCGAGGAAGTAGGTTATAACCGATTTCGAGTAAACCAATTAACAGGTTATCGAAATCAACGGGATTGGATATCTGCGGGATGGCCGCTTTCCAGCAATCCCATCGGAAAGACGACACTCATTCAATCGGTTTTCCATGAACGAATATGAACCATGATAACACATCAACTTGAATCGGGGATATGTTAGGGACTCCCTGGACAAGCACACACCTCACCGATGGGGCGTACATTTTAACGTGCTCCGCTTCCGTGCCAGAGAGTAAAACAGAGAAGGAGGAGACGGTGAGGGAAGCACAGCGAGCAATCACCGTGAAACAATGCGTCGTGGCCCAAGAAAGCGCCGACTTGAGACACGTGGGAGCTGCGTGATTTGAGAAGAATCTGAAGCGTGGTACGTGAGGTTGGGCAATGGGTGAAAGAGCAGTGGAGATAATACAGGTGAACCCATACCTCGATAACTCTCTTCAATTCGTCGTTCCCGTCCTCCTCTATTCCTTCGACGGTGATCGATTAATAGGATGGCGGCGATACGCGATGCGGCAAGGAACACCAATCTGAGGGTACATGGACAAAAGGTCGACGTACAAGAGGAGTCTGCCCTGGAGGTTCCCGCATTGAAACCTGGGCTACTCCACACTATGCTCGAACACACTAGATTAATATCACCTCTGGCGCTTGTTCCGGGCAGTGAGCTTGTCGTGTCTGGGTCCTATGATAAGTGCCAACGACTCGAGGGTCGGGAAGTAGGTGCGCAGATGCGAAATGTCGTCGTCTGGGGCCTGAAAGCGCACTCCATTGATTCGTTCCGACTCGGATCATTAAGTATGACCGCAAGACGTGGCCACCCCAATTCAACCCTGTGAGCACCAGTGCAAGGGAGATAGGCACGACTGAATAGCCTTAGCATTTCTCTTTAACCGAATAAAGATGCGTTTATCAAGGTTCTGCATCCGGTATATTCGGAGCGTACTCTCAGCAGAGTTCCGACCATTATACGAATACTGGGTGTCTAATTGCGATCACCGTCTTATCAGTCATATCAACATCGTCCGATCTTGAGGAATGTAATCGGCAGCTTAGTCTTCGGCCTGGGCTTCTAATGAATGCTCATAGACTGCAGTAGCGAGCAGCTGCATCCTGGCTTTGAAGTAATGCAGAGGCCCATAGGCCCATCGCAGACGGAAGAGTCAAGTCCCTTGCAAGTCAAACTCAGCTGTGAAGGCACAAAAACACCGTAAAATATGTTCATCTCTGTAGCTCAGTGGCTTGCCGTCACAATATTCGTCAACAACGAAGCCCCCGGGAGTAGTAGGCACACACACCAACGGCAATTCAACTGGTTCCAGGGTGTTCTAAAAGATTTGAATCAACTCAAGCATCGTCGTTGACGTACGAATTAGTGCCGGTTTTCTGCTGTGCTGTTCCGAGCGACACTATAAGTATATATTGTGCTAATGGTGCTTTCAATCTCAACGTACGAGTTCCACAAGCCTTGATCAGCTGCTTGTGCAAACTGGTAGCTGTGCACTATGTCTGATGAAGATCTGGTGGGGTCGGATTGGGGCCCGGGAATCATTGGCAGGTCTAGTTCCGCTGTGATGTAGGAAGCTCTAACCTTGGCTTTATTCGCAGGACTCGTGATCTCTGTAGCGTGTGTGCACTCTGCCTCTTTTTCCACTGATAAGCTCACTGGACGAACAGGATGTATGGAACGGCTGTAGGTCAATCGATCTTCTACGCGCGCAGCTTCCCAAAAGACCCAATTTCCACCAAGTTAACTGTGAGTGTACACACACACCGTCTTTACGGAGTCTGATGCCTGCTGCCCGATTTGAAGGTGTTCCTGCTCTTGTCCGTTCTTTCGTTCTTTGTGAACATCTGGGTAAATAACAGATCTTTTTTAGTCTCGCGGACACGGTACACCTACTTGGAACCTGCTATTTTTACTGGGTGCAGCTCATTGCATGTCATCGGATGACGTCGTGGTCCTGCCAGACTCAACTACCTCCGTGAGTAGTGCTTTGATGGGTCGATTTCCGAGCTTACCGTCACCTGACTTGCAGAGAAGCATGGGTGAGTGCTTGTGGTTAAACGGAGCCGTGCCCAATGCCCACTGACAGTGTCGCGATAACGTAGTTTGCTGTTCCTGTAAATGTGAGGCAACCCTGCGACGTCTTACTTTTGATGCTCAACGCAATTTCTCTAGTACTTGATTACGTTCACTGTACAAGGGTATGTGCCGGCGCCGCCTTGCAAGCCCGTTATCTGACCAAGATCTTCCATAGTCTTTACTGCCGACGAATTTGGATCAGTAGGCAATGTTTTTGGACCCTTCCCCTGCCAGTGTAATAATTTTTTTAATAGTCAGTGGAAAGAAGAAGCGCGTCATGGTGCCCATTGTTCGTCTTGCTTTTTCAGTTGCAGGGTGTATATCATCTAAACCTCGTCTAGCTTGTTACAGCAGTTGTCCAGCTCGGTCTTGGCTCGTGTTTGTGTTTCCCCTGCTGATATTACTGACATGAGGCTGACACAATTAATCGTTTGTAGGGAGTTCTGTTGAGACGTTCGTAGATTTTCGTTATATGCTAGTAAAGCACTGACACGGCATCCCGTCCTACAGCATTCGACATAAAACCATCGAGTACCTCTTTTCAACCCCGGTAAATGCTCTCCCGTGCCCACCACAGACATCTTAAGAGCTTACGAGATACTGTCTCTTCAGCTTACGGCATACGCCGCATTCGCGAGCACAGTATGCGATATCCTTATCACCAGCGCCGTCTTTAAATACCTCTGGAGATCGCAAAGGGGGGTCAGGATGCGATCTAGACCAACCTTCATCCAAGAGCTGGCAACTGTGTCTATCAATATGGGTACTCTCACATGGTATGGCGTGACATTCCATGCTGCTACACTTGCTCATCACTTCCTGCGCAGCCTAGTATCTCTTAGCGTGGGTATAGTGGTGAGTAGGGCTCGCCCGATAGTGGGGTTTCCACTGAGTAGTATCGTAGTACCTCGTTCAAGAATCTCAAGGTGAGCACTACTGGGTGACTGCACCTGGCGTGGTCCTGAGCCGATGTAAGTCACGCTACTCCTACGTGTGCTGTCCATTCGTCTCATTGCGCCCATCTGTTCTCTAGGTTACATCAATTCCTTCCTGGCCGTGTAAGTTGTACGAGGTCGTGCGCCGTGGTTTATACTCACGCGGTGCCTTCACAGGCTGAATGCGAGAAGATCGATACGCGACCGCGAACGGCACTCATTTGTCATCGAAATGCTTACACTAACCGCCATAACATGATTCAACCGCACTCACACCATCATTCACAGCATTTCAATATGTACCAATAATCATATTTTTCTAATGTCGCATTTTGAGGGAACATCGGGACTTGTACTATACGGACTACATTGGAGACACTGCTAGCACTTCACTCAACGTACAGGTTACCAGACACTATTACTACCCGAGTACTCGAGACCTACGAGATACATATTCACTACATTATCTCTGAACAACTAAAGTAGTATGCCAAATCTCTCCGTCTAGTCAATTTGTATGGCGGATGCTAAAAGTCGGCAGCGGTCCATACCCACGGAAGATAGCTGGGGACTCGGAGCTTCTCCGTAAACGGCTGCAATGCACTTTGCTAGGCTAGGGATAATGAATGAGTGGTGAGGACAACGACGTTCATCGACAAGGCCAAAGACAATGTGATGGATCTAAGCATTCTCCCTCTGCCTCTGATCTAAATAGAGTATCCTCGATGGAGAACCTGGATATTCACGAATGGGATGTCGTTCGAACTCGATCATAGATTTTCGAGAAGGAACAGCATGGGTTTATCACGTGAATTCATGAAGGCCTAAAAATGGTACACCCTGCAGGATGTGCTCACGGTGGGACGAAGTTTCAGCCTTCAGAGCCGTATATCATACTCGCCCTAGGAGTCTCTATATGGACAATGAACTGAAGTGCGCGCCACGACCACAAGAACGCCCCAGGTCGCGCGAAGGGGCCAAACTACCTACCTAGTTGTCTTCTTCCTTAACTTGGCTCCGGGTAACCTGATCCACCGCATTGCAATGGGCCATGATACAATGATCGAACTTAAATAGGCACGTAAGCAAGTCAATAACCAAACACACACCTCAAGCACACATACCACAGCTCGATGATTCATCCTTATGCATTGAGTCAGACGACAGCTGTTACAAGCAACCTTAATCGGACATTCATCCAGATTGTCGAAGGTCGTGGTGGTGGGATAGTATCCGGGGACCTGGAGCAGGTCGTTGATCAGCTCGGTGAAGGTGTCTCCTTGGATAGTGAGAGCTCGAAGGGCGGTGCAGGTCCATGGGAGAGACCGGTGGCGGACCCATGATGCCTTGTCGTATGCCGTAGGGCCTGGGGGGTCTGTCGTTCTCCTGCGTTTCCTGGGGCTCGAGGTGACCGTACCATAACCTATTTCTGCCAGTGGAGCAGGGAGGGCCATTCCGTGGCGCGTAGATGAGGATGCGATAGGGCGTGTCGAAAGGGGTGATTTTTTTTTACATTCGAAGACGTACTTGATAGGCCGAGTCTGTGGATCGACCTTGGCTCCCAATCCGAATTATTTCCGACGTTGCGCTTTTGAACCTCTCAATAGCACTGAGGCTTCTTGCATCAGATCCAACAACACCGGACCGAGCGCAGCAGACACTTCTTCGGCGGTCACCTTGGTATCATGGTCGATATCGAGGACCTTCCGCACGGCAGGGAACATCCATATATCGGCTTCCGAAGGACAGACTTTGAGAGTCGGATCGTTGGCGAGTCGTTCTAGGGGTTCTCGAGCGAGCTTGGAGAGCATCCTGAAGCGCTCGATATACGCATCTTAACGCAGCTTCTCGAGACGCTTAACTTTGTGCTCCACGAGGTACCGGAAAAGTTCAGGGCAGCTTATTCTCCACTCTGTCAGGGATCGTTTGCTGTTAAAGCCCCCCGCTCCGGTAAAATGCATTTCAGGAACACTTACGAGCACGGGTGACAGGCTCAAACTTTCGTACGAGCTTATGACTTCCTAAGGAACTGTAGATATTGGTGCCAGCATGGGTGAGCTCCTCTTCCCAGTCAAGCACGTTGAGCCGATTCACTATGCTAAGGAAAAATTGGTGAGTATGTGCATAAGGCATATATCGGAGCGAGACCTACTCTTGCAGTCTTTCCTCCGCTAATCTATCGCGTGCTCTGATACGCTCTCTCAACGCCCTGTATTCCAACTGCCGGCACAATTTCGAATGCTGCAAAGAGTAGTCAGATCAAAGGTTCTCCGGTATGACACTGGCAAGTGCGTGTCCCAGCCACTCACATTACGGATCTCCGCTACAAGAGCCTTCTGCGACACGAGGGACTCACCGCACGCCACAGAACTCGATGCCTTTTGTTCGCAAGCTTCCTCCACCTTTCGAACATCCGCGACGGCACAAGTTTCATATAGGCGCTGACAGTCGAGGCGAACCCCGTATCCGTCGTCGTATATCTCGTATTGCTCGTTCGTGTATGGTAGGTTCTTGCCCCACTGAATCCGTTTACGTGCACGTCCTGACCGATAGTGATTCAGTGTCCTGGAGTGCGGATGTGTTAGGGGGCACGGTGAAGGGTATGCTGGTACCACTCACGTCAAAGCGAGGCAATTTGTGCAACAGCGCAGCCGCAGCTCCCATAGAATGGTGTCACAGAAAGAGAAACAGCTCTAGAGTGGCCATGAGCTTCGTTTAGTTTCAGGAGCTCACCCCTAACTCACATGACAAGCAGGAACACGCGCGAGGTTCGCGTACGCTGGTTCTGAGATATACTCAGGGCAAGGCGGTAGACCGATACCACTGAAGGCAACTTTCCAGAACGAAGAGACTTGCCTCGGTCCTGAAAGAAGGAGCGAAAAGCTTTGTTCGTCCTCGATAGATGGACTAGTTCTGCGGGCGTCAAGTAACAGAAGATCTGTCCTCCATGGTGTTGGCCAATTGATACTCGATGCGTGAGTCATGAATATGTAGCAATGCCATACCTCTAGTAAAATTTCTAGAGGGATGTCGACAATTACCGTCTTGCGACGATTGCGACGGTGACACGGTGCTGAACGAGTCATCTGCGTCGTTTGGGTTCACAACAACCCGCTTTGCGTGTTTCTTTGCTGGTGCCATGGTCGGACACGGTGAGACGAGAGAATTTCCTTCGTTTCTAATTTGGTTTCTAATTCGGTTTCTCCTGTAGATGCGTGTTTTTCTAGATTTGTAGGATAGGAGTAATTGAGAAGTACTAACGAACAAGATGATTGCCGATTCAAACACTGGCGGGGTGAGGCGGCTGAAATATTGACGCATTGTTAAAGCTGCTCCCAGCCTGGCCGAAGTGCAATGGCAAAGGCGAAAACGTGCAGATTAAAAAGTGCTGAACATGTAGATAATGGATACTCTTCCATCGAAGCTACTTGGCCGAAACCGAAACAGCTCCTGTGGCGGATCACACAACCCAAATGCACAGACCCCACAAATGGATATAGATAGTAGTTCACTCCCAGCCGTTCAGCGTGCGCCCGTGATCCTGTATAATCCTGAGGTATGATGAGGCAGGTACTGCGGAGGAAATGAAGTTATTACAGGTTGTGGCAAATAACAAACTCGGCTTGGCTTTTGATGTGTGTAGTCGGTGGTGATTGTGCATAGCGAAAGGCTTCCATTCCCGGGAAAGCGCTCATGCCAACGCGGTCGAGAAGTTGGAGGCGAGGAAAAGCAATGCTTCATGTGACATTACTGCAGGTTGGACGGATATAAGGCTGGCATTTACAGAGCTCTATGAAGTTTGCTATGTGTTGACCTTCAATCAAACAGTTTTCGAGAAGATTCATCGCGTGCGTGCATAGTGAGAACGACCGACGCACACGATGATTATGTCTCGGCGCTCGTCTAGATGGATGTCGTCGGTAGACCGTCGTGTGACAAGAGACGCAACAAAGTGTGAGCGTCAATCAGTAGCATAAAATGATAGATTGAGTCACGCAAAGGCGCAGACTTGGAACTAACGCGCAAGTTGCGTGATCTGCGGTGTACCCAGAGCGCAGTGGATGAGGCTTGGAAATGGGTCAAAAGGCAGTGGAGACAATACAGGTGAACCCATACCTCGATTCCTCTCTTCGCTTCGTCGTTCCAATCCTTCTCTACTCTTTCAACGGTGATCCATCATGCTTGACAGGAGAGCGGCGATGCCCGATGCCGATCTGGAGTCGGCCCTGGACGTCCCCGCATTGGAACCTGGGCTACTCCACATCCTACCAGGACATTCCGATTCAATATGGTCTCTGGCGTTTGTTCCAGGCAGTGACCTTGTCGTGTCTGGGTCCTGGGATGCCAGTTGCAGGGTGTGGAGTGCCAACGAGGGTCGGGAAGTAGGTGCACAGATGAAGCACGGGCATGATGTGAAAGCAGTTGCAGTGCTGGCAGACGGGAGGACGATGGCCTGTGGTGGGAATGATGGAAGGATCACTGTATGGGCTTTGGAGACTCGGGAGAAGAAAATTGAGTGGTACGCGGGGCATGGAGGGGTCTGGTCACTGTCATTCTCTAGTGAGGGAACACTGGCGAGTGGACATTACGATGGGAATGTTGTCGTCTGGGGCACATCGACTGCAGGCACTCCTACGGTTGGACCATTCAGACTTCACAGTGACTGGGTCCGCTCCATCTCGTTCTCTCCATCTGGTGACAGAATTGCCTCAGGTGGCACTGACAACACAATCCGAGTGGTGTACAGCCACTCGGGCAAAGACGTCACTCCGGCAATCAGAGCTCACCGGCCAGACTGGGTGTGTTCGGTGGTCTGGTCACCAAATGGACAGCAAAACATCACCACATCCGACGACCTCACCATTAAGTCTTGGAATTCCTTTGATGGCTCCCTACTTGCCACATGCGAAGGACATACAGACTTCATCCACTCACTCGCCATCTCGTCTGATGGTCAGGTACTCGCTTCAGCCTCTGACGACAGAACTGTCCGCCTTTGGAGCACAGCAACCCAACAGCAAATCGCTCCTCCTCTCGAGCATCCTGCTGACCTCTACTGTGTCGCCATCTCCTCCAATGGTCGCTACCTCGCTGCAGGAGGTGAAGAAAAAAAGGTGTATATCTGGGATCTTCAACACATACTAGAAGTGGCCCGGGCACAACTCGAGGCGCATCAGAGAAGTTGACATTCCCCTGATATGCCCTGACAAGCTCTTGTCAAGGCTCGTCAGAGTATGTCAGGGGAATCAGGGCTATATTCGTCAGCTATGTTATTTTGTGAAATCAGGATAACACTCAACAATTTGTCAAGGTCAAGTCAGGACTGTCAGAGACTGTCAGGCCTCAGTCTCAGTACTCAGGCCCCCAAAGTATTCAAGCCATTATCAGTTTTACTTGGGATTTCTTTGTAAAGAAGGTCATGATAGTATCTACTTCGTAGGAGATCCAGGGGGGCTGCTCGACACTGTTAAGGACACAGCCTGAATAACCAACCCACTACTCTTTCCCTTGTTGCGCCTCTTTGGACCACTAACATACTGGAGGGCTGTTTCGAGAATGGCATTGAATGCCTTCGGCTTATTGAGGAGCCGCTCGAAATCGGCACCCGACGTATATGCTCTCGTCAGGGCGCCCACTGTGTCGTCTGAGAAACCTTCGCCGGGAATGAACTTCCCCGAAGCAAACTTCCCGAATGTACTTTGAACCTATCGAGTGCCGCTGTGCGTCAGACATGGGGTGGTGATGCGGAGTAAGACTTACAGCTGCTACAGATAGTGCGAGGGCACCAATGGGCCATACAGCACTTTCGCAAAGTGAGCCTTGAATATCTGCGAGATGGCCAGCAAGGGTCTTCAATACGTAAGGTGAATAAAACGGTTCGGGCGAACTCTGAAGAACAACAGTCAAGGTAAGTCTTCGAGTGCAAACGATCATT
>KN839843.1:1043335-1087846 GCA_000827185.1 Hydnomerulius pinastri MD-312 | reverse complement strand
TGCATCAGCTCATCAAGGGGACGTTCAAGGACCATTTGGTGGAGTGGGTTGAGTCCTATGTCTATGAGACTGCTGAGACTGCTCGAGAGGCAAAACGTGTCATGGACGACATCGACCGAAGGTGCAGTGCTTGACTGTTCCCAAAATTACAACTACTTAGTTGAGCTCTAGAATTGCTGCTGCACCTCCTTTTCCTGGTTTACGCCGCTTCCACGAGGGCCGAAACTTCTCACAATGGACTGGCAATGACTCGAAGGCTCTTATGAAGGTAGGTTTACACCAAGGTCTTGTTATCTGTCTTATATCTCTCTCAGGTCTACCTTCCGGCCCTGGTTGGCTATGTTCCTGATAACATGGTCAAGTGTTTTGCTGCTTTTCTCGACTTCTGTTATCTTGCTCGCCGATCCTCCCATGATACTCAGTCCTTGGAGTCTATGAATAATGCCCTTGCCCAGTTTCACGAGCTTCGTGTGGTCTTCGAGGATGCAGGAGTTCGTCCAAATGGTTTCTCATTGCCACGTCAGCATGCACTGGTTCACTATGTCCAGAACATTCAGCTGTTTGGTTCTCCAAATGGTCTCTGCTCCTCCATTACGGAGTCCAGGCATATCACGGCAGTCAAGCGACCATGGCGTCAGTCCAATCGTAATAACCCTCTCGGGCAGATGATCCGTACCAACACTCGTTTGAGCAAGTTGGCTGCTGCCCGAGTTGAGTTTGGTCGTCGAGGTATGTTGAGAGGTGATGTCCTCTCAGATGCCCTACGCCAGGTTGGCCATGACTTTGAGGAGGACATGGACTCAGGTGATGAGGTTGAAGAAGAACATGAGGTGGGAGCAGTTGGAGGCCCTGTAGTGGAGTCCTTTGTCTCATTGGCAAAGAGGCCAGGTGGTTTTTCCTTGCTTTGGGGTTGTTGACTTAGATTGACCAGTTTTATTTAGTATATGTACGAAAGCCAGCTGTGCTTGCAGCTGAGCTAGGTCAGCCCCAGCTCCTAGAGCTTGTTCGCCGCTTTCTCTATGACCAGCTTTATCCTGATGATGAGTTGGCTGGGGCTGACCTCCCTCTGGAGGATTGTCCTGTTTTCAGGGGACGCATTTCTGTCTATCACAGTGCCTCTGCTGTGTTCTATGCTCCAAGTGAGCTTGCAGGGCCTGGTGGTATGCACCGAGAGATGATTCGTAGCAACCCAGCCTGGTTGCAGGAATATCCTCGGTTTGATACTGTTCTCGTTCAGAATGGGCCTGAGGATGATGTGATGGGTGGTATGATTGTAGGTCGGGTGCTCCGTTTCTTGTCTTTCATTCATGAGGATGTGCACTACCCCTGTGCACTGGTGGTGTGGTATTTACCTGTTGGTGATGTTCAGGACCCATTGACAGGGCTGTGGATTGTGGAGCCTGAGATTATAGGTGGGGTCCAGACTGTGGGATTGGTTCACATAGACTGTATTGTCCGTGCATGCCATCTCATGGGAAGGTATGGGCAAAGCCAAATCCCAGTTAACTTTCACTTCTCATATTCCCTTGATGCTTTCAAATCCTTCTATGTAAACAAGTATATAGACTATCACTCCCATGAATGTATTCCATAGCCTATACTGTGATGAGTCAAAACCAGGTGATTCTGAGCAAAACTCTGGAACTCTCACTCTCTGTTCCACTCTAGACTTTGCCACTCTTCAGAGTTATCACATACAAGTGCAGATAGATTTTGTCATGATGCACCATACATACTCACATTGACACTGAAAATCCTTGACAGCCTTGACAGTCCTGACAACATTTTGTCAGAGCTGTCAGGGCATCAGGGAATGTGCACTTTGCTGATGGCGAGCGTTAACAACAATTCCGTACGTGATCGCATGCAGTGCGTCTGCGAGCTGCGGCTAATAGCTCATCTCATCGAATAAACATTACTGGATGCTGGACCACCAACAGCAAGTTTTCCGCCATATGTACTTCTTCTGAAACTCACGACTTCCTCCAGCGACCCGCTGCTGACTCAGAGACACCCAAGCCGCATGTATGCGCTTCAGGTTGTCCCAAGCTTGCGTGCTGATATCAATTCATTCAGGGCGAAGACACCGATGCTTCAAAAAAGACACACACAGACGTCCATCAAGGGGAACCAGAGGCTCGCCAGCAGCCACAGTCGGAATCTACGGGCGCGGGCAGCGTGGGACCGAGTTGGCTGGATGTAAGTAGCCACCTCGTTGTCACGCGTAGCAAGCAGCTAACAGTGAACGTAGCAATCCGCAATACCCGTTGCATCGGATCATGGAGAAGGGTCTCCCTGTGCTCTCGGTGGAGCTTTCTGGGCGGGCATGGAGGTGTGTCATCCGAGTCAATTTTCTTTACTGGGCTTGTGATGATCGCTCTACCTACACGTGCAGGACTCGCTTTCGGACCCCCCCTATCAAAGGCAAAGGAAAACATAAAGCTGACGAATTGACGTCTCTGGATGCCCTCGACTCTCCTGCTCAACGTCGCTTCTTCAGGGGCGTCAATCTCAAGGGGTTTAAGTCCATCAAAGGCATCTCTAAACCTTTCAAGTCTGCTCGTAAACGCAAGAAATTACCTGCATCCACGCAATCGACGTCGCTGACTCCTCCCGGGACACAATCAGGACCTCCTACGACATCGACGAAATCCCCCGAGGCGCGCCTGATGACACCTGTTCCGTCAATGAGGTCCCCCGAGGGTGCAATGACTCAGCCCTCTGGTGCACGGTCTAGCAGACCTTTTTCGAGTTTGTCTCTGACCTCGTGGTCACGATCACGCCCGCGCCCACAACCAATCCCAGTGCACGAAATTGCGGCGGCCCGTCCCAAGGATGTACGTCGCCATCATTGATGTCGTGCGAAAGCAGTCCCTCACGTTCCTCCCCGTAGTTCGTTGGCGTCGGCGAGGGTCCCCCTTCTCCGATCAGAAGAAGGTTTCCACGTAGCTTGAAGCCGTCACCAAAGAACAAACCCTGGCACAAATACGCGCTGAAGGCCAAGGAGAAATTGGACAAGAAAGCCGCCGAGGAGTCTGACGGGGACAGTAGTAGTCCCGCCGACTCAGTTGCATCACAAGGAAGGCGCAAAGCGTCACCCGCCCCCCCGCCCTCCGGAGTGCGCTCGGGAACGACGCACTCGGGCTCGCAGCAAGGCGCGCAAAGTGCCGGACCTTCGACATCTGCTCGCGCATCGCCCCCATGCACCCGAATCTAGCGGCACCGATTCTACAGGCTCGGTGGTGTCTTTCTCGCAAATGGAGTTGTTCTGCATGTGGTTTTGTCGTTCAGAGCCTACCCCCGGCGATGATTGATGATGTAGAACTCCATTTCGCATACCTTGTTACACTGAGTACTTGTAGATTGGATTTTGTTTATCTTTTCTCTACGATTGTCATCGTTATTACTGTGTCTCCTTTCTTTCGTACATAGGCCTTCATATCATAACCTCAGATCAGATATGACAGATTAATATTCCGTCAACCGAGCATATGAGTCCCAACGACCCCAACAAAGACACTCTCCTCTGGAGTGCACGAAGTAACAATTGCGAAGATGCCTAGCCATCTTCATGGGGGAGAAGGGAGAGAAATAATGCGTCAACAAATACATCACTAACCAACCGCTGTAGGGCGGGTGCATGGTAACTAGAATTGACGCTGTATTCGAGTTGCATTGCTTGCTAAATATGGTTAAGGTAAATGATGCATCAGGGGGACAGGAGGTGGTGGGGACGCGCGCTTCTGACCTGCCACTACAGGCCCGATCTTCATCAAACGAAAGGTCCCCCACGCGTCTGCCCCAATTTTCTGGGGTTCTGCTTTATTTGAATCAGAATCGATTCATGTGGCCACGATTGATCGTGCCCTGTGAGTTGTGAATGTGTACTTCCGAGGAAGCAAAGCTCACACTTTGATTGGCCGATGATGATGACGATATAACTCACATCATCTCCGAAGGAGAGGAAGCGAGAGATGGCTCTTGTGATTGGCATAGATTGTCCTGGTTCGGAAATACACACACCCCAGGCCCACGCCGCCAGGGTTCGGGGGATTGCGTGCAGTGGGAAGTCTCTGATGTAAAGTCAACTTTATTAGAGTTTGGGAATCTCGCGGGTGGAAGGGGGTCCAGTGCCGGCACTAGCACTACTAGTAGTCTGTCAGGGGTGGTACTTCATGGCAGGGCAATTGGAAGGAAGGGGGAGGAGGCGCGGAGATGCGAGTGAATTCAAGCCATCTCGACCACTGGGCTTGCCATCAGGTGAGGTTGTGCTCGAGCATCGCTGTGAGTAACACTAATGTTCAATGCGTAGACCAATGGCGCCGCTGCGACTTTACGACTGCGAAAACCACGCTCTGAAAGACCGAGAAACTTATCTACGCGAAACAAACGATGTTGTTCCTCCTTACCTTGTAGTATCACAGGTCTGGGGGGAGATCAAGGAGCTCCTGTCGCTGCCTACTGTCCCGTGGCCCGTCCCGATTTCGAACAAAGCCAAGATAGACACGATCCTTGGCTGCTGCCAGAAACAAAACATCAGATGGCTGTGGATGGATATTCTCTGCATCAATCAAGCCAGCAATTCCATGGAGGCAGAGGCAGAGAAAGACGCAGAGATACCAAAAATGAGGGAATATTACCGAGGGGCATTTGCATGCTTGGTGGTTCCCCAGAATGTCTCTCAATTCTGCGAGACATACAAACAGGTCATGGACCTATTCGACACCGTAGTCGCCACCGGAGCGCCCGTGCGGGAGAATGCGAAGCGTATTTGGGAGTGCATTTCTCAGGTTGATGCTCTCATAAGTGACCAGTGGTTCTGGAGAGTGTGGACATTTCAGGAGCTCCTGCTGCCGAAGAAACTCGTCCTTTTAGATGGACAAGAATTGCGAGTAGGCCATTTAGGACGCGTGGCGGACTGGTACTACAAGATCCTCCGAAACGGCTCTCTAACCAGACCTGCTGGAGGAACAAAATACGATTTCGTTGATCCAGGCGGAGAGGTGGTGCTCAAAAAGAACTGGGACACCAGGAAGCTGGGATGGGATTTGAAGGAGGATGTCGAGAAGAATGGGCACGTCAATATCCTCATACTTGCTGCCGAAACCAGAGATAGGAGTTGCAAGTTCCCGGTCGATCGCTTGCTGGGGTTATATGGATTACTCAACGACGAAGAAAGGGTCCCAATCGAGCCAACCACGACCCTCCAGCGTATCACACAAATCGACGACACCACGGCGCTTGAGACGGTGTGGGCGCGGATCATGTGCAGGGTTATCACCTCTGGGAGAGTGTGGCCGCTGTTAAACAACGTGATGAACATGAATCCGGACGAAGCACAGGGACACCAACAATGGATGCCCCAAATAACGGCATTCCATCGCCGTCAAGACGCAATCTTCACATACCCCGAAACTTTCAACCATCGCAACAGAGGAACCATCCAGGTCACCGAAGACGGACTGCACATCCCAGTGCGGGTCATAGGTCGGGTCATCGCATCAAGCACGAGCCTTGGCGACGGCGGAGGATCGCACAACATGTTAATGATGTACACCTGGTTTTTGAAAGCCAAGGGCCTCGACGCAGACCCAATCTCGCAGCAGCTGAAGGATGGACTTGCCGCGTCGGATGCTGTGCTGCCGGAGTACGTGGAGGAAACCCAGCGCGCTTTCGACAAGGCGCTGAACGCACCGTCGTTACCAGAGTGTCTTGGGATTTACGAGGATGCAAACCTCCGGATAAAGTTTTGCAGCGCACCTGGTGTTACGGGTTGGGACAAGACAATCCTTGTGGTCCACGTTGAGGGCCGTACGGTGCCAGTCATATGTTTGGCGTGGACCCATCGCTCCCTGCCTGCAAGCCCGGAGAGCTGCTGGATCCTGGACGTGACCACTGACCCAGTTAAGAGCGTCCCGCGCTGGGTGGTCGCGAATATGGTCAAGCCTTGCACATTTCGGAAGATTGGTACTGTTCGCAGTTATTCTCCTTTGGTTGAAGATGATTCCGTGCGCACCATGGACGTGGTCTTTAGCTGAAAGACACTAATAGCACTTTCGTTCATTATGTAATGTGATAGGTTCTTTGGACTACCGTACAACTTGCGTTTTCCGTCGTACCAGGGTACTGTAAACGTACTACTATGTGTTCTTCCGTCACGGTTCATGCACATGCCTCGAACTCGCGATCGTAGTCTCCCATGCACAGACCCAATGAAGTGAATGCCAGTCCATTTATGATCGGGGTCACTGTGGGAGTTTCCACTCCACTCGGTGCCGTAGAGACTCAAGAATGGGCAGCCGTATTGTGCTCTGCGGGTATGGACGCGGTTGGGAATCACGTATATATGTGATCGCTACACGTTGAGAGCACCGACGTCACAAGAGGCAACGTGGCATGGATGTGCAGCAGATAATCCAGGCAAGATCGGCGCTAGGAAGCCACAGCTGTTGATGCCATGCGCCAGACACGTGTTGTCAGCTCTTATGCGCATGCTGTCCGGTCACACCTTGGGCACCAGAAAGGTGGTGGATAAACAAGGCCAGTCACGAAGCTTCGAATTCGGTATCCCTGATGGCAGGCCTCCATCCATCTTACCACCGAATGATAAAGTAGGTTAGGACCGATTTCGGGTAAGCAACGCTGACAACAATCGAAAGGTTGTCGAAGAAAATATTCAAACCGACGGGATTAGACATCTGCGGGATGGTCACTTCACCAGCAATACCGCCGGAAAGACAACACTCGTCCGTTCGGTTCAGCTCGTAGTTGAACAGTTCCTAATAGTGGTTTGGCTTTATTCTGAGTGATATGTGCGGTAACTCGTGGGCAAGCACGCATCTCGCCAATACAGCGTACGCTTTACGTGTTCCCGTTTCTGCGCCAGCGGGTGGCATTGAGGAGAAAGTGATGGTGAGGGAAGCACAGCCAGCAATCACAGTGAAACAATACGTTGTGGCACAAGGAAGCGCCGACTTGAGAAACGTGTGAGCTGCGTTGTACAGGAAGAGGCTGGGCAATGGGCCAAGATGCAATGAAGACAATACAAGGGAACTTCACCTCAATATCTCCCTTTTCCTCGTCGTTCCCATCCTCCTCCATTCTCCAACTGAGATTCGCCTTGATGGCAGCGATACGCAATGCCGCAAGGAACGCCTATTTGCGGGTGCACAGGCGAAGGGCCAATGTAAAGGAGGAGTCGGTGCGCGGGCAAAGTGTCGGTCCGGGGGGCCAGGAGGAGTCAGCTATGGAGGTCCCCGCCTTGAAAGCTGGGCTACACCACGTCCTACCTGGACATACCAATATCATATCATCTCTGGAGTTCGTTCCGGGCAGTGACCTTGTCGTGAGTGGGTGCTATGATGGCAGCTGCAGGGTCTGGAGCGCCAACGAGGGTCGGGAAGTAGGTTCGCAGATGAAGCACGGGCATGATGTGAATGCAGTTGCAGTGCTGACAGACGGGAGGACTATGGCTTGTGGTGGGGACGATGGGAGGATCCTTGTATGGCTTTTGGAGACACGGGAGAAGAAAATCGAATGGGACGCGGGCCATGGTCGGGTCTGGTCATTGTCATTCTCTAGCGAGGGAACACTCACCAGTGGCCATCACGATGGGAATATTGTCGTCTGGAACGCATCGACAGGCACCCCTACGGCTGGACCGTTCAAACTTCACAGTGACCGGGTCCGCTCTGTCTCGTTCTCTCCATCTGGCGAGAGAATTGCCTCTGGTGGTGGTGACGGAACAATCCGAGTGGTGTACAGCCACTCAGGCAAAGATGCCATCCCGCCAATCAGAGCGCACCCAGACTGGGTGCGTTCGGTGGTCTGGTCACCAAATGGAAAGCAAATCATCACCACATCCGACGACCTCACTATCAAGTTTTGGGATTCCTCTGATGGATCCCTACTAGCAACATGTGAAGGACATACAGACCTTATTCATTCACTCGCCATCTCGTCTGATGGCGAGTTACTTGCTTCAGCTTCTAGCGATCGCACTGTCCGCCTTTGGGACACATCAACCCACCAGCAAACCAAACCTCCTCTCGAACATTCCGAATTAATCAACTCTGTCGCCATCTCTTCTGATGGTCGCTACCTTGCTGCCGGAGGAAACGATACAAACGTGTATATCTGGAATCTTCAAGATATACTAGAAGGCCACATCAACAATTCCGTATGTGACTGTGTGCAGTGCATCTGACGAACTCATGATAGTTCTTCTCATCCCATAGACCTCACCAGATGCTGGATCAGCACCAGCAAGTTTTCCGCTATATTTACTTCTTCTGAGACTCACGACTTCCTCCAGAAACACGCTGCACACTCAGAGACACCCAACCCAAATGTATGTGCTTTGGTCTGCCCCAAGCTCGTGTGGTGATCGTAATTTATTCAGAGCGAAGCCAGCGGCGCTTCGGGAAAGCCGGGCATGCACAGCGATAAAGGCAAACCAGAGGCTCGCAGGCAGCCACGGTCGGAACCCGCAGGCATGGACAACAATGCTGGGCGGAGTTGGCTGGATGTAAGGAGTTACCTCATTGCCACGCGTAGCAAGCAGCTAACAGTCAACGCAGCAACCCGCAATACCGGTTGCATCCGATCATGGAGAAGGGGGGTCTCATTACGCTCCAGGTGGAGCTTTCTGGGCAGGAATGGAGGTGTGTTGTCAACTTTCTTTTGGTGCTCATGATGACCATTCTGCCTGCACATGCAGGACTCACTTTCTGACCCCCCTATCAAAGGCAAAGACAAGGGAGAACAGAAAGATGACAAGGCAACATCTCCGGATGATCTCGACTCACCCGTTCAGCATCGCCGCTTCAAGCACATCAATCTCAAGTGGTTCGAGTCTATCAAAGGCATCTCCAATCCTTTCAAGTCCGCTCACGAGAAAACAAATATCGTTGCGCCACCAGCACCGGCAGAACCCCATGAGTCTCGGCCAAACCCGAGTGCTAATGCAGGTCCCAGCAGACCATCCGAATCCCCGATGCGCGTATCCTCGCGAGGCCACCCAGCGACACTCGAAGATGTCCCTGTGAGTGCTGCGCGATCCAGGAAGGTACATATAATTTTGAAGATCATCTTTCGTGCCATATCTGAGTTTGGTCTTTCAGTTTATCGTGGTTGTACCGGGAGGTAAAAGGTATCCCAAAAGCATGAAGATCAGCAAATGGAGCATGCCGTGGATAAAACTCGCATACAAGAGGCGAGAGCTAGAACTGAACGATCTCTCTCCCCCTTCAGCCCAACCAACCAACGCACCACCATCCCAAGCCCACCCACCAGCCGAGGGTGCTCGTCCGCAAAGAAGTACTGCCAACAGTACGCCACCGCTCGCGACTGGTGATACTCCCGCAGGTGATGGCGAGGACGATTCAGGCTCTTTGACATCGAGTACTTCTTCGCATGGTGCCAGCGGTCGTCCCCCGTCCGTAACGTCGTTGACAGCGTGTGATATGTTTTTGATTTGGCTTTGTTATCCTCGACGAGTCGAAGGCGGGCCAAGATTAAATTAGAGCAAGACCTATTAGGTATTATATTATGCATGTAGCTGTACTTAGATTTCCTGATATTTACTATCATCTCGACGTCCTCCCTGATCTTGAGTGTTACTTACGATGAACTACTCGCAAGGCATTATTTAACGCCGATTAATGAGGTGGACCTTCGAAAACACGACGGCGAGAATGACTCGCAGTTAGTCAAGTGGTGTCTCGCAATTGATCCAGTTGCCAGTGGTTGTACCTATGGTCACACCGTACCTTTGTTGCCTGCTGAGGTTGTTACACGCCCGAAGGTGGTAAAATCTGGATGGGAAATGAAGACCGGGAATAAGACGTCGTGTCGTCGTGTCCGTTGTGAATTGACCGTCCAACCAATCTATAGTTGCCTCGTTACCGGACGATGCTGAGGAAGTAGTTACCTGGTGACAACTTCAGTCAGTGCTGTGGTATTGACCTTTGGACTAAATCATATTTTGACGCTGATGTTGGTTTCCGTGAGGTTTTCGCGAGTTGACGGTGTCGAGTGCAAGTTTGCATTTTGGTCGGGTGCCGCAGAGGGTCAATTTTGGCGGATATGAACCTACTATACCGTCTCGGACGCTGGAAAATCAACACCGTCCTACCAACGCAGCAGCATCACAAGCCCACTCACCGGCCGCGGGTACACGTCCGCAAGGAAGTACTGCCCGTAGTGCGCAACCGTCCGCAGCTGGTGGTGCCCATGCAGGCGGGGGCGAGGACGATTCGGGCAGTTCGATATCGAGTACTTCCACGCGTCGTGCTTCCTCTCCAATTTTGCTCTGGCGATGTTGGATCGAACCCATTGATTTGGATTGAATTCCGCAGCATAGATAGATAAATAAAGTTTCCCTTTCGTATGATCACGGCTACAGCGCACTGGCCTCCCGATGTTCACCTTCACCTCCCATTCTATCATACCAGTACTTCCCTTCAGTCGTTGGTGCGATATACCCAGCCCTAATCACGAAATCACCGAAGTGCTCGCCTTCGTATCGTTCGAGGGCGTATTGCTTAATCATAGGCTTGAGGATAGCCAAGATCTCTGGCTCGGAGACTGTTTCGCGGTAGATCTTGTTAAGACGTTGACCGTAGTAGCCGCCGCCGAGAAGCATCGAGTAGCTGCCGGGTGCCTTTCCAACGAACGCAACCTCTGGTGAAACGAAACGTTGAGTGACTGTACAGACGACAAGACGTATTCTGAATGACGCACCTGCAAGATAGGGTCGTGCACATCCGTTCGGGCAACCGGTCATACGCATCACGATGGAGTCGTTCCGCAGACCGTTTTCTTCGCACATCTTCTCCACTTTGTCAATGAGAACTGGCAGGTACTGCAGAAAACTTAGTTTTGTGAGGACTGTAGAGAAGCAAGGCACGCACACGCTCAGACTCTGCCATTGCAAGACCTAGATTTATCCATCATCAATACTTTACTCATGCTGAGAAAATAATTGAAACCAACCGCAAGTCGGGAACGCAACACAAGCCGAAGAGGAGAGACGCAGTCCAGTGAAGTTGAGGTTGTCAAGCTTGTATTTCGCAAGCAGCCTCTTGATCTCCGGCAAGTCCTCGGTCGTAACCTCAGAGATCAGGATATGTTGATTGGCGGTGAGTCTGAACGTCCCCTTGTGGATTTTGGCAATTTCACGGAGGCCAGACTTGAAGTCGCGCCCAGGCTCGTCTTGGATGCGACCATTTTCGATGAAGAGAGTTACGTGGTGCTTGCCGTCCTCGCCGGTCGCCCAGCCGAAGTCGTCGATGTTGCGGTCGAAGGTGTAAGGACGAGCTGGGGCAAGCTTGTAGCCCAGGCGAGACTCTACCTCAGCCTTGAAGACATCAAGACCCATTCGGTCAATGGTGTACTTCAATCGAGCGTTCTGAGCGGACGGTTAGCACTCCCGGTCTGAACAATCCATTATATAGCATTTTACCTTGCGGCTGCAAGCAAAAGTCAGCGTCGAAGAACCCCGCCAGAGGAAAAGGTGACATACTCAGCGCGGTTTCCATTGTCTCGCTGGGTCAACATGACCTTTTCTGCGACTATTGGGCCTTGCTCGACGGTACAGAAACCAATGACATCCGCCGCTCGAGGGTATGTCTTCTTGTTACCGTGCGTCACACCCATGCCACCACCGATAGTGACATTGAAACCTGCAAGTTCGCCGTGTTCGTCGACGATAGCAATGAAGCCCAGATCGTTGGCGAAGATGTCGACATCATTGGTAGGAGGTACCGCGACTGCAACTTTGAACTGCAAGAGAGTGAGTTGTTGATCGTTGTCGGTGAAAGAGAATATGTACCTTGCGAGGAAGATAGAACTCGCCGTATAGAGGCTCGAAATCCTTGACAGCTTCACCACCCACCAACTTCTTGTCAAGCCAGATTTCA
The DNA here is from genome assembly GCA_000827185.1 of Hydnomerulius pinastri MD-312. Taxonomy (NCBI): domain Eukaryota; kingdom Fungi; phylum Basidiomycota; class Agaricomycetes; order Boletales; genus Leucogyrophana; species Leucogyrophana pinastri. The sequence goes on along the minus strand of KN839843.1, from coordinate 1,075,925 downwards.
TGATATGCAGTTGTTCTGGGCAGCAAGTGGTTGCTGACCAGCTTGGAAAACTCATAGACACGTGCATGCAGGCGCGATAGCGAGGGAATAGCAGAGCAGATGACGTTTCTGACGGACTATGAGCTACAGCTTTCAGCAAACGATGCGACTTCACATACCGGTTAACATCACCGCAAGCAGCGAGCGTGTCCAACAACACCCTGTTAATTTTCTGGATGGACGGCTTCAAGTGACGCTTGATGACGCCATGGAACTGGAAAGTGGCTCTCGTCGTAATCTTGAACGTCCCATTTCCATGCTCGTCTGCGATTTGGTCCATCTGCAGCCACTGCTCAGGCGTACAGACACCACCTGGCGTGCGAACACGAATCATGAAGCTGTAAGCAGGCTCAACACCCTGTGCCTGGCGCTCGTCACGAATGTCACGATCGTCTTGTTGGTAGATACCGTGGAACTTCGTCAGCTGGGTATCGGAAGCTGCGAGAGCGCCGGTGGTCGTATCCTCCAGACCCTCTGCGATGGTGCCGCGCAGGTAACCCGAAGCAGCTTTGATGTGCTCGTTCGTGATCGGGTCGGGTTCGGCTTCCTTAACCTCGATGTTGTCGACGCCGAAGGTCTTCCAAACAAGCGGCTCCCAGATCTTGTACCCAGTCTCAGGTCCATCAGCATCTTGATCGTCTGCTAAGCCAAGGTCTGCAAAACGCTCGCCACCCAACTGCTCCAGACGCAAGTCAAGGTCTTTGCCGGGCTTGTTGTAATAGTGGGCATCCTCTGGACGCGGCCAGTAGTGACTGTCACCAAGTCCGAAGACGGAGTAGCGAAGCTTCGAGAACGGCTTCTCGCCACGAAGTGCAGCAGCATTCAGCGCTTTGAAGAGAGTGCGTCCGTTCTGAGGCGGCTCGCCTTGACCGGCGACGGACGTCACAAACGCGACGTACTCCTCCTCTGCGAGGCTCTCGATAGTCATCGAGTCGAGCGTGCCGATAGTGGCGGATAAACCTCTCGCCTTTGCGCGATTGGCAAGTTTCTTGGCATACTTCTCGCCTGTACCACCGTCAGAAGCATACAGCACCGTGATAGGTGGAGCGTCAAGCGCGACCAAGAGGTCATCGTAAGCCTGTTGAGCTTTCCGCCTCCGCGCCTCCTTCACGTTCTCACCAAGGCTGCTCACGAGCTCGGTGGCCAACTGGGGCTTGGAGCGCACGAGCTGGGAGAGGTGATTTTGCCTGTCGAGGAACTGCTGTAGGTCGTTCTTGACAGAGTCTGAGTCAAGCGTGAATGGCTCTTTGCCTTGTGCCTCCTTTACGGGATCCCAGCGGTACAGAGGCCAGTAACCAGAGTCTACGGCGAGTTTGGTCTCCTTCAGGACCTCGAGGGCTGGTGAATCCTCCGCTTGGTAGGGGAGATAGGCGAGGACAACAGATGGGCCCCTGTGTCTGTCAGCCTCCATGACAGCCTGTAACACCTGCGCATACGAAGAGTATACAGCAACGCTTGCGACGAAGACGTCACCGTGGTTCATGGCGTACAAGCCGACGTCCTGCTTGCGACGGTGAGGATCGGCGGAGTTACGTGATGAGTAAGGAAGGGTGTCGAGGATGAGGATGTTGATGTCGAGACCAGATGCGATAGCATGGTGCAGACCTGAAGAACCAAGGTCATAAGACCAAGCATCAGAGCCGACAATCCATCTTGATCTGGAAGGGAAATGTGCTTTCAGCGCAAGAATGCGATCAACGAGCACGTTGGAAAGCTTCGATGATTCAAGCGCTGCGATGACCTGGTCACCTACAGAGCGACTCTTTGCCCCGTCATCCTTCACCTGGATCCACTGACCGAGGAGTTTGTGCAACTCAGCACTAACTTCATCGACCTCCAACAGCTCCTGAACAGATTTGATCAGCTGAACCCGCTGGTCAAGCTGACCGCGGACCCGACCAAGGGCATATTCAGGACTGGTGGCTATTGCACCCTGCGCGGGTACAAGATCAGGCGAGTTCGAAACCTCTAAACGTACACCAAAGACGTGTGATAAAATCTTGGTGTACGATGACTCGTGCTTTGGCACATGGGGCACACGAGTGAGAGGTAGGGAAGGGGTCTCGTTTCCGAGTTGCAAAGGTGAGGTGAGGCGCGGACTCGACGTGGCTTGAATGAGCTTGAGTAAGCTAGGCGCACTAACTTGTTCGGCATCTGTAAACCAGACACTCTGAACGAGAGCTTGGGAGGCTGCTTGGCGCTCTTGTAGAGCGTCAACAACATCAAGGTAGAGTGGTGTCCATTTGGTGTTCGAACGGTGAAGCTGTTCCAGGACGATTACACGGGATGCCGAGAGCGGGATGACGTCAAGAATTTGGGAGGGGGCCAATGGCGAGAGGAGCCCGACGGATACGAAAGATATCCCGTCAATCTCCACCGAGCTAGGAATGTTGCCGAGCGTGAACACGACAGTGTGGGCATTGCTGTCGCCACGCACTGTGAGAGGTCGGCAAGCGCGATGGATGCGAGACAGCGTGGAGAGTGCGGCTGATTCGTATAGCTGGTAAAGTTCTGATATCGCCGACGGAGTTCGGGTGCTGGCAACCCGCTTGACACCATTCGAGCCGACTGCGTCAGAGGCTTGGGCACTGTGGACGCCTTTGACGCCATTTGATTCCTTGACAGTACCATTGGAGTGGTGATTGCCATTCATGCCATTGGTGCCATTTTCAGCACGAGCACCATTGTGGCCGTTGGTCCCGTTGGTGTGGCCGTTGGTGTGGCCGTTGTGACCATTCGTCCGGTTCGCAGGAGGCGTCAGTTTCTGGGACAGCAAGAAAGGCTGCACCTCGCCCTCCAGGATCTCGGCCACCGCACCACTGCCATGCTCATAGAAGACATGGACCACCGCCTTTTTCTCCGTGCGAGCAAGTCGAGATGCAAGGAGTGCATTATCATGTGCTTGTTGGGGAGTGTAAGAAACCAAGAAGAACGGAATCGCGGATCGGAGGACGAGGACGTCCGATAGATCATCGTTCACTCCAAGATGCAGTACGAGGGGAAGTGAAGAGAGCTCTCCAGCATGGAGAACGAGCCTGGCGGCTGTTTGAGACGTAACGGAAGCCGTATATGATATCAGAGCGGCTCCTGACCCATTTCGGAGTATGGTCGATCCTGGGTCGCCTCCCGAGGGGACTGATAGAAGTGTTGGGCGATGACTAGATGTCGCAGCGAAGGATTCGTAGGTCTGTATGAACTGCGAAGTTGCAGGGACGGTGGGCTGTGAATGGATGATGATATCGGATGCCAGGAAGGCTATCCGAGATACAGCAGCGATAGGTGTGGACATCGCTGATGGTGGCTATCGAGATAACAGTGAGCTCGACTTGGAGACGAGGAGGAGGAGTAAAAATACCTGGGCCTGCTAGCTAGACAGCTGGCTTTGGGAGGAAAAGGTGTATAGGACATGAATCGGACTCTCGGGTTGAAATGAGTACGGAATTGCTTCTGAGCACACCATCCATTGCCATTTGTTTGTCCTCACGAATCCCACCGAATTCCGAATTCCAAGTTTGCTCAATCATCACGACGTGACCTCCTGACACAAGATCATATACACAAGAATGATATGATTCACAAATTAGTACTACCACATGAGCGCTATAGATGGAAGCCAAGAGGACCACACTAAGGCCTATAGGTAGCCTTCTTATGCGCTTTTGAATCGATCAATGGTGCCCCGCCATCCCACGGCAACATCAAGACGGACAAAACGTCCCACATATCCCTCCCTAAGCGCAAACCACACCCAGAGTATTTTTGGCACACGTTCAGAGCCGGCCGACACTGAGGATGACTGTAAGTAGGGCACCGTGCTTCAGTTAGCGGACCCTGCTCCTTTCTCTTTCAACTGCTTGAGATAATAATGTGCCCTCCCAAGCATCCAAATTGGGAACGAGAACTTGAAGTTAGGGTACGAGATTGCACAGTTCTTGTTGAACACGCCTTCAATCGCTTCTTGAGGCCATGAACCGTCCTGCGGGCAAAAAAGCCTCATTAAATATCGAAACACCTGCTTCTCGAATGAGAACGGATCTCACCGGAAGCTGTCTCGACATGACCAACTTAACCGCCCGCTCTATGGGCTCCGGGTTCGGGTACCTGGCGTACATAAGTGCCATAGTCGCCCAACACGTTTGGACAACTTGGGTATTCTCATGTTCGACCCACGCAGCTCTCTCACAGCTCTAGAATAAAACACAAACGGGTGTCATCGGGTAAGTTGTCACATGGACTAGATCGGGCATCAAGGACTAACCTTGTAACTTTCTCCCCAGCCTCCATCCTGTCGTTGCCGGGAAAGCAAGAACTCGCACGCACGCCGCACAGAAGTGCTATTCTCGTAGCTCTCTCCAGCCAGGGACAGACTCTCTAAGGCAAACTGGGTTGCATACGTAAAGCAGATCCCCCACGACCCAAGCCAGCCACCTTCGGGTTTCTGAACTTCGTGGAGCCACTTGATGGCTTTCCGGATGGTGCGGCTGGATAATGTAAGTCAGGGAAAAGGGCTTCGGTGGGTGGAATCGGCAAGGCGTTCTTACTCAATGTCCGCGGAACGGTAGTTGGCGTAATGTTTTCTGAAGATGGATAATGATGTGATCACTGAGGTCGTACATTCGGGGTAGCAGAATTCAATCATGATGTCCCCTGTATACGGAGAGGAGATGAGATCCACGGACGCCGAGAGTGACGAAAAACACCGCACCAAAGACCTCTGCAGGGTTTAGCCATTCGAGCCATTGAGGGCCCCTGACAAGTTCATAGCTGGCAAACCCTCCGTGGCCGTTTTGCATGGTCAGTAGTGTGTCAACGGCATCGAAAAGGCGCTGGTCTGAGATCAACTTCTCCGTGCCTCTGGAGTTTTTACCATGAGCGAATGGATCGTTTCTGAAAAAGGTACCACACGTACTCGACTTGATTCTGAAGGTAAAGGACGGACTTGAGACCTTCTCCAGTGCAGTCACTGACCGTATACCCTTGCTCCTTGGTACTGAATGGCCAAGCGCCTTTCGACCGATGCCGATACGCCGACTCGTAATGCTTCGGGTTCTCCCTGATCTGGCAAACATCCAACCACCCCAACGCCCTCCTCAGGCTCTCCTTATTCTCCTCCTCTTTCGCCAACCCCGTCTCGACGAGGGCCTGCGTGATAAACCCAATATCCCAAAGCTGACTTCCATTCGTCCCGCACATCATCATACCTTCTGTGCCCAACCACATGAAATCGGCACGCTTGATAGCATGCTGGCGATACACCTCCGTGTCGGTGCCTTCGGCGTGGAAGCGACAGAGCAAGTTCATCATCTTCGAGACAGGACCGATTGTCTGGTAGTCCGTGTTTTCATCTTCATAGACGATGAGATCATAGGCGCGTTTTAGGGCTGCTTTGCGGACAGGTGGAACGGCGCAGCCTTCGTACATGGAGAGGATAACATTCATGGTGTCGAGAACGGTCGAATGGGGTGAGTAAAGGTCAGCGGGTGAGATATTGTTGCGTTGGGCTGGCCAGTTAATGTGATGGTAGTCCGTGGGATATAATTCCTGGGGAGATGGTGAGCTTGAGGCGGGACGCGAAGAACGCTGGGTACTCACTTCGCGGAGAGAGCGAATAAGATCATTCTCTTCCATCTTGAAACGAAGGCCGTAGAGGTAGCTCATGGGTATGTATACATTACGGGTATGAATCCACCACTTGCTGGGATGGAACGGAACCCAATCTGGGAGAAGCCTAGCAAGGTTCGATAACACCATCAGTACAACCCTTCACAAACACGAGGAATCAAACTCACCATAGTTCAGGAGGAATAGGATTCACTCCCTCCCAGTCGTAAACGTTGAGCACTGCTAACCAAAACTTTCCCCAGGCGGGAGAGCCTGTTGCCCCACCTGCACAGTGTATAGTCAAAATTACAGCCATAACACGACGGACACGAAGGCTTGCCCAGCTTATGCAGTGTAGCGCGTGCCTTGATAGCAGCGGAATGGTCAGCATGCAATCCAAGGATACGCGCGGCAGTGTAGTTGAGAGCGGTTCCGAACACAGTGGAATGACCTTCGATATGTCTGAGGGAGGCATATCAATACATGTTCGACCAACAGAGACCGAACGTACATTCCCCAGCCTCCATCTTCAGGGTGTGCTCGGTTCAGGAGGTACCGAATCATCTCAAGCCGCTCCTCCTCCTTGAAACCCAGGCCAGCAATATATGACCCAATAACCAGGCCAGGAAGCAAGAACATCGGGCCACCATACTCGCCAACCCAATGCCCGTCATGCGACTGGAGGTGTTTGTAGAAAGTGTACCCATTCCGTGCAGCCTCGAGTGCATCATTCGCTTTCGGAAGGGCGGGTAGGTTCTGTCACGTCCGTCAACCGAGCTCTGACGCTCAGCAAATCAACTTGGAAAAACGCACGAGTGGCTGACCAGTCCAATACTTGTCCACCTCGTTCTGAGGCCACTTCTCGCACTCTTTATCAGAGTTCAGGTAGTGCCATGTGTGTCGACCACCATCGTTCACAAGCAACCTCCAACGCGAATAATCCGTGAATGGCTGTTTGCCGGATTCGGGGACGTCCAAGGGAGAATACAGTTTCTCGAGCTGGTTTGCGGGTGAGGACATGGTTGTTTCAGAAGAAATGTGCAAGCGAATAATTATTCGGGGTGTACGACTACTTGTATCATGATATTTGCTAAATAGCTAATACTGAAATGATCGAACGACTTTCTGAACCTGTGACGTTTGCCCTCCGTCGAGCGCTTATTCCGAGGGTAAACAACGCGTCCATAAACAAATATCATTGTCAAGTTCTACAGCCATGGGCACTTTTCGAGACTCATCCATACTCATCATTGAAACCGGAAGGACAACTGTCAGGGCTGGTCTAGGTATACATGAGCTGCTAAGAACGCCATCAGTGGTCAGTGTCCGTTCACCAACCCAAGCCGTGCAGCACTGATATAGATTCATGTGCAGGAGATACCTGCGCGCGTTGGTCTTAGACAGACCGCAGGAGACTCGTCGACCAGCGCGATTTTCAATGGCAAGCAACCAGCCAAGGCGGGGGAGAGCAGTGATTACTGGCGTCCCCCAGCGTCATCCAGTCGCGCCTCATCCCTGCCCCATCATACCAGTGCGACGGCAAAGGCCAACGACTATCTTGTCGGCTCTCAGCTTGATGAAGCTCTGGAAGCAGGCCAGGATATTCTAGTGTCATGGCCTTTCGCAGACGGCGATATCCGCGACTGGACCCAAGCAGAAGCTATCTGGTGCGTGTCGCTTGAACATGATTTACCCCATCACTCAAATTATCAATATTCACAGGAAGTACATCATCTTCAACAAATTCCAAATAAAACGCACCCAAAACGAATCCCCAGTCATGCTGTCAATAGCACCGGGTCTTTCTCGTGACTCGTCGGAACGAATATCTCAGATCTTCTTCGAACGGTTCAACGTAGCCGGTCTTGCGATCGTCGAGCGTCCCATGACACAACTCTATGCAACCGGTCAGCTCAGCGGTGTTGTAGTCGACATAGGGTACGAGAAGACGGACGTGTCCCCTGTGTACGACGGGTTCATCGTCCACTCAGCCCGGTCAGGGACGTCTCTGGGCATACGGGATTGCGAAAACTACCTCGCAAACCTCCTACGTTCGAACCAGTCCGTCATGTCTGCTGCCTTCCCACCAGAATCACCCAGCGATCCGGAGACCGTGCAAAAATTCCTCCTTGACTTTGTTAAATTCGTCTGGTCAGAAGGACACGTCCGCGTCCCGTCTGACGGTCAGACCGTTGAGGTACCAGAAGATGAGGGTGTCACGGACATCGCTGCCGTGTTAGTCGCGGGGAAGGAGAAAGCTGTGATTGAGGCTGGGACGAAGAAGAAGGCTACTGCAAAAGCATCTGCCGCTGAACAAGCACGCGCCAAAGAGATCGAAGCCCTCGACCTTATCACCGTGCAGTTCCGCGATCACTCGATAACGCTAGGCAAGGAGCGACATCGGTTCTGTGAACCACTGTTTGACCCTTCTTTATTGAGTGCGATACCTCAGTCTCAAGTGGACGGACCGTCCGAGAATCCACTTTCGCTGCAGGATGCGGTTGGGTTTTCGGTAGGTCAGGCAGAAGTCGACCAGCGACAATACATCTGGCAAGGGCTATTCGTCACTGGTGACCTGACCAATTATGTCAAGGGTGAGTCCTTATGTAGGTTGAGCTGATTCTATTCATCTTAGCACGTTCGTATAGGGATCGGGACTGCACTGCAATCCCGATTATCGCCTTTCATTCTGAGTAACCCTGATCAACAAAACGAGGTTCAACCGCGGTCCATCCGTGTACTAGGTGTACCCGAATATTTTGCTGAATATCGGGAAAAGGGAGACGGTTTAGCTGCATTCCTCGGTTCGAGTATCGTCGCGAAGGTATGCGCAACAACGGAGCTCCCCGCTCAAATTCTCCTGATCACCCTTCATCAGATATCCTTTAACGATCCACAAGGAAACAACTATGTTTCAAAGTCGGATTATAATGATAAGGGCCCTCGAGTTATCATAGCGATGTCTCCTGCTTTGTTGTAATAGCCCGACCACGCGTAATCAAATCAGAGATGTACTCTTGTAGATTCTTTGCTACGAGTGGTGTTTCTGGAGTCTGGCTCCGCGTAGTGTGAACACTGAATGTCAGGGGTCACTTACCTAAAGCGGAGTTTGTATAGCGCCCACAACTGTACAGTTCATCACCGGCACATTCGGCACCAAACTTTCCCCTCACATCACCCGCCAATCCTCAAGGTCCTTCAAGCCATCCTCAAGACCACCCGCCCTCGTCACTTCACGACAGCCTAAAAACCCCCTCACATCACAAATGGCGCCCACCAAGAAATCCAAAGCCGCCAAGTCGACTGAGTCCATCGCGTCTCGTCTCGCTCTCGTCGTGAAGTCGGGCAAGTACACTTTGGGGTACAAGTCTGCTTTGAAGCAAATGCGCAGCGGAAAGGGTGGGTGTTGTTGTTTATGCACTCACGGGGACTGGAGCGTGAGGCTGAGAAGGTCCCTTTGGCTGACGATCACGTTCTTTTTGCTTTTCCATTTACCTATCGCATTGTCGATTGGTGAAATTAAATAGCTAAGCTTGTCTTGATCGCCGGTAACTGCCCACCCCTGCGCAAGTCCGAGCTCGAATACTATGCCATGTTGTCGAAGACGACCGTTCACCACTTTGCTGGCACGAACGTCGCTCTCGGCACTGCTGCTGGTAAACTCTTCCGTGTTGGGTGAGTTATCACGAGTTTTGCCCCCTCGCTCCTCCACTTATCTGTGATTCTTTATAGTGTCATGACCGTCACCGACCAGGGTGACTCAGATTTGCTCACTTTCGCTGAAGGCAACGCCGCGTAAAAAATACAATCTTGCATTTATGAGGAGCAGTTCATGCATTGTATGCCAGATCCATGCCGCTAGGTGTACTCCCGCTGTCGTAGGACGCACAGTATCTACACCAATTACCACTACCTTATGGGCATGTGCGCTCGCGCTTCGAATTGCCGCTGTTGACATCACGCTTAAGAGACCTAAACTGCCTACCTGCTGTACTAAATCAGAGTCGTGGTGATAGAGTTAGGTGTGATGATCAGTAACCTATTACCTTGTAGGACGCGCAGTGCGCCCTGCAGTCGGGCTTGCGGTTAGAGATAGTAAGGCTTGCGGTCAGACGTGGTAAGACTCGTAGTCAAGGTGTAGTCAGATCGTGGACAGCGGGTGAGATATATGGAGCGACCGAACCGACAACTCATATTGTACCGGGGGTATACAATGCAATTACAATCTTCAACGGAGCTAAACTATTGATAGCGCCTCACAACATTCAAAGCAAGGATAAAACTCAACAAGCGACCAGTCATCTACACTGCTTCTCGACTTTGCCGCTCAGATGCCTTAGCATCTACTCCTCCCATCTCAAAACGCCATCTTCAACAAGCTTGTCGACCTTCCGCACAAAAGTTGAATAGCCCATGGTCTCCTCCACTACACCATCACGTACGGGTGGGTGCACTACAGGTTGCGGGCGCGATAGTATCGACTGTTTTGATATAGGGCGTAGCTGCGGTCGCACCTCGATGCGAGAGTCGAAACATTCCATTGACTGGGGCGTATCAGGTAAAATGTTGAATGGAACTTGATCATCGAAGGCTACAGGCTTCTCGTCAGCGTCTTCATCTTGGACATCAAGCCTGCTCCATTTCCTGGATATGCGTTCGATTCCGTTTAGCTGATTTTGACGCCGGCGCGGTGCTTTAGCGATGGAAGCCGTCACAGTGTATGTGTTGCTTTTCGAATTGGGCAATGCGGGAGGGCGGCGGAGGGGATGGGGCGGCGCAAGGATGGCCATAGGCGACAACACGTCAGGAGACACGTGTCGGCCGAGAAGATCGCGATGTGCGTGCTCGAAGTGACCCTCGAGCTGCGGCGTGCGGATGAATACTTCCTCACAGCCTTAATGTTGTACGTGAGTGCACGAGTGATAAGATTACAATCAATATAAAACCAATGACATACCACGTACTGGACACAATAATGACACTCGCGAGAGATGGCTGAGCTCTACATGACTTCTCAGTGCACTCAGTGAACTGTGCAATCGGCCAGAGCATCTAGAATAAAGACAATGATATATCCCATCCTGCAGGAGAGTTAGACTTCTAATCAGATAGGTATTATTTATGCATACTTGGGGTGAAGCCCGGTTACAGTGCTTCTGTAGGTGCTGCAGAACAGGGAAATAATGAGTCAGTGCTCGAGAAATTCCGAGGGATAAGAGGAAGACAAAGGTCTTCCTCCAAGAGCTACCAAGTAATCCTACAGCTAATCCCTTACTCTCTCTCAAGTGCAAGGAAATATCTGTAGGGTTTCTGGATAGCACTTGGGGGAGGATAACATGCTGCTCCAGAGGGCAGCATGAGAAAGTCTGGTGCCAGCAGCCACAGTCTACAAATGATGGATTTATAAACATTGAGATTGGGTTAATCACCTTTGCCAATGTTTGCCAACTATTCAATGTCATGGAACAACCTTCCCACTCGCAAGGCATTAATTGAATGATGGAGTGTGCAAGCTCAAGGACTCTGTCCTTTGACACCTCAAAAACTGAAGTTGGCACTGACATCCAGCAGATAAAGACATCACAGAATTCACGACAAAAATGCCAATTCAGCGAAACAGACTTAGCAAATACATAAGACTATACATAGGTAAATAAACCCAAGCAAGATCCAATCATGACGATGCAATTACAAGTCCTAAACTAATGTGAATGAATCCAATGTGTGATGTGTATGTGAGATGAGAACATGCAGTGAAACAATAGAAACTACCAAAGGTCTGCATCAAAGCGCTCGAGAACAGAATTAGCATCCTCAACATCCTTTTGTGCCTTCTTCCTCATGTAAAATATGGGACAGTCTTTGCTTGTGCATAAGACATCCTGAAAGAAAGGGGTTAGTTGTTCGTATGACGAGAAGAGGATAAAAGGTCCAAACCTGATGTAATGACCCCTGACAACGCTGACACTGCGTCCATAGTCGCGAGAAGCGAACTTGGAAGTCCGATGCATTCGTGATTTGCTTTTGGTACAACTCGCCAATCCTTGGCCGGCAGTTGTTGCAGACAGCGCCGTCTACATGAATTCATTAGCGATCGCGTCATCGCACGTTGAGGAATAAGCTTACTTGCTACACTGTTGTTGGACCGCAGAGGTGTCTTGCAGCCGAGACAAGTGACCGTTTTGACGGCGAACTTCATGAGTCCTCCGACGGTGGGAGTCGCGATCGCAATCGTCCGTGTGTGACCGCCGGACACTGGGTGCGCTGTTAACGGAATGAATGCTCAGAGATGGGACGCGACTAACGTAGAGAGTTTGCCTTCTCTCCAAGGATAGGCTCGAATATTCTCATCAGAGGTTTCGACAATTGGTTCTCCAAATAGTACTTGGTGTCGATAGGAATATTATTTTCAAGTACATATAGCGGGTCTTCAGACTTCTCGTAGGCAGCGGCACCTAACAAAAGTGACGTTCGGGTGAGATCGAAGCGCAGTAGGTTGTTCGGAGGAACGCACCTTTGATGCCTTTGACGATGACATAGGCGACACGGTCACCAAGTGCTGGGGCAGAGCCTGCATCACGTTGGCGCATACGCTCAGCAAGTTCCACGTGTGCTTGCTTTGCAGCGTAGTCAGCTTTGGCAAGCGCTTTCGTGATCACGAGCTGCGACATGTCAACCTTGTTCTGCAAGAGGTCTGAGATAATGCGTTTCGTGTAGCTATAAGGCGATTAGTTGCGTCGGGATAGCAAGCGTAGAGGAACACGTACTCCTCGGCGCCCTTGACATCCCGGTCAATAAGCATCTTGTGCAGGCAAGTCTCAATGACCGTCGACACGAGGCGACAGTTGTCACGCCGAACGGTCTGCTCAAATGATCAGCACCCGAAAGACCAGATTTACAAGTCGCAACTGACCTCGATGCCCTTCGAATCCATTTTATCGTATTTCTCAGGTTTGGTCCAATAAAGCCCCGCATACCTCTTCTTGCTGATGAGCAAGTAAGGGAAATATACTTTCTCGAATTCAAGGTTGATGGGCTTGACGAATTTCGTGGTCACGAACGCTGCAGCTTGGGCTCCTAGCTCCATGACGGTTTTCAGGTCTGCGGGACCAAACTTAACCATGACGGAATCAGTGTCGCCGTAGATGACTTCAGCGTTGTGACTATGTCCATTGGAGACACAGAATTCGGCTTCCACTTCCTGTTCAGGAAAAGGGAAGCGAAAGGTCAGAAAATCAAGGGACATTGCAAGAGCCTGATTGTTGGTGACAACGAACCTGCTTAGTTTTCTCGATCATCTGACGTCCATATGCAGTGACACTTGACGAAATAGGAAGACAAGGCAATTTCCCGACCGTCGCACCCGTGAAACCGTAGACAGAGTTGGCACTAATCTACGTACCTATTAGCCCGTGCCGTGCTTAAATCAAAGAAGACCGGCCTTACCTTGAGCGCAAGCTGACGGCCGTCCAAGACCGCTCGCTTGAACGGGTCGGTCTCTTTTTTAAGATCAGCCTTGGCCCGTTTACGAGCGGAGATGAGGTCCTCCAAGACAGTTGGTAATAGCCCCTTGCGCTTCCCCTTCGTGGCGAAGAAGTCTGTGTTACGCCCGAAATCAGTAACACACCCAACCTCAGCGAACGAAGGAAGTAAAAACACACCGTTGTTTGGTGTCTGTATATAGTCGACGTCTTTGACGAGTTCCAATCGATCGATCGTCGCCTTATCCAGGAGGGTGGTGTAGCACAGATTATGAGCCATCATGATAGACGGGTACAGAGAGCTGAAATCGAGTGTCGCAATCGGCGAGTCGTAATATCCCTTCTTTGGTTCGATGACAGTGGCACCTTCGTATTGCTCGTCCGTGCCTACCGGCCCACGTTTGACATTTAGTATGATGGCAGAGTACAGGGCGTCTTCACTTACCCTCGCCTTTGAGCGTGGGGACGACGTAACCTTCTTCGTTCGCTTTCCGGAAGAGCTGGGAAAGCACCTTGATAGATTGTCCGCGCGAGAGGAGGAAGTTGAACGGAACGCCCGTTACACGCGCCATCTCAATGTAGTTCACGAAACACATCAATTTGTCGAGTAACCGCTGCGGAAGGTACGCATCCTATACAACGCATTGAGTTGTCAATCAGGCAGCCAGATAGACTACGCTCACCTTCAAACAGTACACAGCGAGTCGGCGCCTCGACTCTGGCCCGCCGTTCTGCAGCTCCGTAATGACGGAATGGTGCACATCTTCTTTTTGCTCGCCGAGGAACTGTGCACAAACTGAGTTGAGGGTGTAGCTGCGAAGCTTGTGTTCGCGCTGCATGAATTGGAGGACATCGAGCTGTAAGCGACCATCGAGGACCGTTTCTTTCGAGTCGCGCTGGCCGTAGGCTTTTGATGAGAAGTGCGTGTCTTTGACTTGTGTCTTGGCACCTGCAACCATAGAGGGAAAGTGAGTAATACGCTCAGAACAAAGAGAGCAGAACAGATCGGAACAAAATGATGCGCACCCTTGAGCCTTCCGAGATATGGAAATTTCATCGCCTTGAGATGTTTCGCCCGATCGAGGAGGTACGGCCAATCAAAGTTTGAAATGTTATACCCAATGACGACGTCTGGGTCGACCTCGTCCACAAAGTCCCGCCAGGCTTGGAGCATCTTAGCTTCGTCATTGAATGAGAGAACTTGCGAGCCGACGATGTGGGAGCAGGAGTTTAGCGTGAAGATGTTGCGAATGAAGGGCTGGGTGTCCCCTGTTGCATGTGGTCGTTGAGGACAGTAGTTGAGTTGATGGGAACGGAAGATACTATACCTTGACGAGTAACCATGTTCGCTATTTGGATGACGGGATCGGTGTTGGGCTCAGGGAAGATACCTTTTCGTCCGGCACACTCAATATCGAAACTGAGGATTCGCAGAGGGGCAATCTTTTGCCAGTCTCCTTCAGGAGCGTGTGAGATGAACGCATCCCACCTAGCGAGATGTCAACGAACGAAAAGGGGTAGAATAAACGAGCCATACCTGACATTCAACTCAATTTGACAAGAGGACCGCTTTTCTTCCTGCGAGAGGAGCTTGTACTTCCCAGCAGGTATCTCAATCCAGTTCATACCGACCACCTGTGCAACGTTAGCTGTTCATGCCTGGCTCATGCAAAGAGAGTGCCGACCTTCGTGTCAATCATGAACCGCAGTGTATATGCGATATTACTCTCATAAGTGGGATAAGGCTGTCCAAGAGGGAAGAAATCCCGAAACGAAGCCTCGCCCCGTTCGAACAAGCGTAATCACCGAATGAAACATGTCAGTACCCTTGAGATATGGCAATTACATTCGAGTCAACTTATCTCGAATTTTAGGCAGAGATTTTGGTTCTGAGATTGTAAGCTTCATGAAAGGGATCCAGTCATCTCCTCGATAGCCCCAGAGCGTACGCTTCTGAACGATTTCCATACCAATGACGTATTGGCTACCCGCGCTGTTCTAGTACAAGAGAGAAACGTAGTTAGATATTATTAGCAAGATTTCCAGGCGGGGAGACCAAGGAACGCACATTCAAGGCATCCGCCAACGAATCCAAGTCGGACTTGTCGAATCCACGAGGGACCGGAATGTAGAAATAAGGCAGGAAGTTTGTAACATTTGCCAGGACGCTATGTCCAGCCTATACATCCCGTGGTCGGTGAATCACTCAGGCCAAGCATATAATGCAACGTACCTCTGTGACCCCAAACATTCGCAGCATTGTGCGTCCCGTGGCAGGGTCCGTTGCATTCTCGATGTCAATTTGTTGGAAAACTACGGGATGTTCCGCGTCAAGCGAGGGGAATCAGGATTATGGCGGAGAGGAGACCCACTTATCGTGTCCTGCCTCTCGTTAATTGGTATGAGCGTTGGACGCGACCAACAGTCAGCGCCGCCCTCAGCCGCTGGGAAGAAGTTGCAAGAGCCGCATTAGATATTGCTCTACTGGAGCAGCGAAAGAAGAAGACGGACCAGCCCCATTACTCGACCTATTTTGACTGAGTTGCTCTAGAACATCTGCGAAAGACGTGTTTTGCGTCGACTGTGATCCTGCAGGGACCAGCTTTCTCCTTTTCGCGGCCGGTTCAGCTTCTATCTCTGCTTTTACCCTGAAAGTGTCTTCAGCGTGAGTATTACGCGCTGAAACGGACGAGTATTAGACGGGTGACCTAGCGCGTCCGTTTTCTTTCGTGGCTCGGGAAGCAGCGGGCATGATGGTGTGAAGTGTTGTAGATCGTGTTCAAGGTTTGTTTGTATATGGACTTGCCGGATGCGTAAAGTTGATAAATGCTGAAACAGATCTCAAAGGTAATCCAAGGTTTCACTGGTCGTGATCGTGAAGGAAAGGAGACGCGCTTGACTGAAGACCGTGACACGCTGGATGGTCAAGCTATGTAACGCGTATGGTAGTGTTTGTAATGCCCCATTTTCGGAAAGCCCCTGTCCACAGACCATGCCCTCCTGGGCAACTCCTGGGCGTAGTATACAATCTCCTGCCCATGCGATTGGTGAGGTATGCATCTGCTGGACTGGTTTACCCGTAGCTTTCGTGGTGCCCTGAGCTAGAGATTCACAATCAGTCCATGCTGGTACAACGAATCAGGAGGATTATGACAAGTACACGAGATGAGAACGGAAGCATCCAAGGTAGAGATCTACAAGATATATTTGCTACATGCAGGGTGGGATCAGTGTAACGTGTAGTAGAGACACAACGCTTTCCAATATGCGGATCTTCAAGTGGTCTGCCTCGCTTTCCAACTCCACGCGCCACCAGCATGATGTCAACGAACAACGAAGAGCCCTGGTAACGCCTGCTGGTATTGAGTTTATCCAATTCAAAGCACCGCGAAATATGTGTCCATCGTCAGCGGGCAGATAGGGTGTCCTCGGTCGACTGTAGTCCCCCCAGTATATCACCGTAGCTGCCTCAGGGCTTCTTTAACCGTACTACGTTCGCCAAGAAGAGCAAGGATCTGCCATCGCTGATCTCGCACTTCCCTATCTTTGAGAAGTATCACATCCTCATCGTCCATGACCTCGTTGTCGCCGACCGCCAGCCTCATTGCAGCCGCGGATTGATTCGGTAGCACGGCTGGGGAGAGTGTGAAGAGGGTATCGAAAGAGGATGCGGTGAGGACTCGGTTGTTCGAGCGTGGTGCGGATGGATTTATGGACGCTATTGCGTGAGAGGTTGAAGTGAGGGACAATGCGTGCGTTATGAGTTGTTTTAGTTTTGCCTATGCGGGAATTAGTGAAGACACATCGGGAGCATAATTTGGTACTCACCTCAAAAGCAAGCATCATTAGAGACGATACCGCACGAGAGGGTGCGCCTAGATTGTGTTGAGCGGATATTAGGTTGATTCTGTCCGATATGTGTTGTAGAGTCGGAGCCCTTGATACAGAAGCAAGGTGAAGTGGAAGACGACTACCTGGGGGATCTACGGGGCGTCGATAAGTTGGGCATGCACAGAATGATAGGGAACTTACCACCACGTTCCGGCAGGAGAACGACCCCTTTATCCCGAGCAATTTCATCCGTGTCTTTGCGTGGTCGTGGGCGTTCCAAAGCACCTGGCTGGGACTGGATGTTGCGTATTCGATCACGTTCACGTCTACCAAGGGAGACAGTCCATCTCTTCAATCTAGTTGATCGTAAGGTTCCGTCTGTGTCGTCTGGGCCCTGATATGGCAGAGTTCTGCGCCGTTTCCGAGGAGGCTGTTTTGGTACATCGGGAGGTGGCGTTGGATGCCGTCGGTGGACCGTAAAGTCAAACAAAGAAATAATTAAAGAATTATGCAGCTGAACTATAGCAAAAGTTAGTTCCAAGTCAGCGGTCTCCCCGTGTTCTGCACACACCTAGGTTTGGTGCATCAAGCGCTTGGCGAACAGACTCTTCAAACTCTGTCCTTGATGTTTTGGCCGACACGAACTGACTCAGGGATTGAAAGTATCCCGGAGCCTTGGGTCCTAACGCAACATTAAGCTGTCCTTTGATGGTCGACGTCGAGGACAGCGACATGGAAGATTCGGTATACTTGGTACCAGTGTATGTTGGTTGTGGTTAGGAGATAGCTTGTATTCATTCGTGGGAAACGCTGCGATCATCACTCTTAGTGGGTCCACTGGCTGTCAACTCTACTTCCGCTCTTTGACTTCGCCCCCGTATCAGCACTAATCTTTCTCTAGAATTTGCGGGTCTAATTGAGCACAGCTTGCTGTAAATGCCTACATGGATCGTCCTGTGACATCTAGGTCTCGGGGGATCTGTCGTTATTACAACACCGCCAGGGGCTGCTACGCTGGGGATGACTGCAAATTCCTCCATGGTGTGGAGGAGAAACTAACCCCTTACGACAAGGCAAAGGTGTGCAGGTACTATGCTCGAGGTATGCGCGAAATTCCACTCGGCGCCTATGCTCTATCTTAACGCCGTCTAAGGTCACTGTACTCGGGGGGATCAGTGCTGGTTCCGCCATGAGCTTTTGAAGATGGCACCAGACGACGAGCGAGTGCGATTTAATGCCGAAACATGTTGCATTTGCTTGGAGAAACCAATCACTTACGGTTTGCTCAGTAAGTCTTTTTGTGGCGTCGACACTTCATACCATTCTCAGCGAGATGTCCAGCGGACTGCAGTCATGTTTTCTGCCTTGAGGTTAGTTCCGCGGCCCAGTTTTTGGTGTGGGGGGTGATCTTGATCTTGATCGTCATCGTCAGTGCATCCGTCAATGGCGCGCTCCCGCTGGTAAATCAGTCGATATCATCAGTTCGGGCACGATTAAGTGCTGTCCGCTTTGTCGTACAACTTCTCGTTTCGTCACTCCGTCAGCGCACTTCTTCCCTCAAGGAAGCTCGCGGAAGAAAGAGACAGTTGACGCGTACAAAGCCAGCATGGCAAGGGTGCCCTGCAGGTGATTTACTCGGGGTTCTATGGCGTCATACATTGCTGATTTCGATTGCCCAGATACTTTGAGGAGACGACACGCATTGGGAAACCTTGCTGTCCTTTTGGGACAGATTGCTTCTATCAGCACACCAACCCCGACGGCACCCCGCACATCTTCCGTCACGGAGCAAAGCACTCCATGACCGTAAGCACTTCCCTCGCATTCTTTACTTCAAATCTCACATCCTGTTCCTTCAAAGATCTACAGGAGGTCGCGCCTCAGAGGTGCTAGCTTCCCTCGTGCACGTTTCGAATATGATGACCCCATCCAATTCTTGCAACATATCTTTGAGAACCCTATCACTAACCTACATGCCACCCTCGATGTCATCCGAGCCAGTCTTCCGGCTCTCATGGGGAGATTCGAGGAAGCGGCTACATCCAACGATGAAACGACAATACCAGAGTCCGCGCTCCGTGAAGACCCCGACGAATTCGATCCCTTTGGGCTAACGGTAAGTCAACTTACCCTCCTACCTCCCTCGTTGTCATGAAGTCTCTCGTAGCTATAGATCTGACGTTTTGCACTTATTAACCATGTCTCATGGTCCATCGTCTTCGAAACGCAGCAAGAGCCTTTGGTTTGGGATGACAATGCGGATACATTGCTTCCGAACGTATCGCAAATCACGGAGCAAGATTTCCTCTCCCCGCGACCTGTGCCATCCGCTTCGATATTTTCCCGAGCTCGGAGCGTTTCACCAATCTTGGATTTAGCAGACTGGACACCTCTCCCACCTCCACGGCCATCATCTTCTGCAGAAACTCGTATTGCTCCAGGTGCCATCTCTCAAGAAAGCGCATCGACATCTACTCCCTCGTTGTCTGGCCTATCGCAACAGCCGCGCAGTGTTCAATCACGGTTCAGCACTGTCGTCAACTCTCGTAGCCGGGACACGTTCATCATCGAGATCTCAGATGAAGAGGACAGCGACGATGAGGAAGAGCTCATTCTTCATCCGTCTAACATCGCCCCCAGCAGCCGCGTCGAATCAACCCCAGATACTCACCCCGTTGATGACCCCACTCCTGACATCACACTACTCCCACAGTCAGAGACTCCCGCTGACTCGGGCAGCACACCTTGTCCTGCGGAAGCACCACCCAACCGGCCGCAATGCGAACACGACGCTGACCCACCGTTCATGACGGATGGTCGCGGCCGAGTAGTGTGGAGCAGCACCCGCAGTCCATCTGGACGAGGCGCCGCAGCGTCACGGCGCTCTCGCCAAGGTTCATCGGCCAGACTAGCACGACCCTCCTCTAGTTCCGCTATCTTCGTTACAAATGGTAGAGGACACGTCGCCTTGACAGGCCAGGATGTACAGGAGGGAGATGTAAAAGGTGTAGTTGGAGGCGAGGAGACAGCTGAAGCTGACCAATGAATGATGAGCATTGAGAAGTTTCGTTCAAAGAAAGCTGGACGTTGTATTTTAGCATTGTACATTGATCTACCGGTTTCGGGGCGCCAAGTTTTATGTTTGTTCGGGTACATGACACTGGCTTATTCGTATTGCTACTCCTCGAGTTGTGATTTGAACTTTACGAGCTACGCTCCTACCCTTGGTGATCCATCCCATCTGCACCAACTACCAAGAAATACTTCATGGCAGATCCGATTCATCGAGATTCAAGATGAACTTGGTATAGAACCTTATTTTCTCCACCGAAGCTTCGGCCCGGAGAGCTGTTCGTGAATCATCAGTACTTCTCTAGCACGCACTGAATTAGGAGCACTGACCTTCGTTGATGGTATGCACTCCGTTGTAAGTATCACTTTCGAAGAGAGGTCCGAAACGGAAGATATGCTTAGTGAGGTTCCAATAGTACCTCGTGTCTGTGCCATTGGTGTTTAGTAGTTCAAGTGAAAGTACGCTGTGTTAAAGCTCACCAGTATTTCCTGAAAATCGCATAAACAACATTTAGCACTAATCGAACAAGCCAGGGTGAGTAGATCCATACCGATAATTAAGGAGGGTGCGACAACCACATTGGAGGTATGATACTGAGGGGAGCTCTCAAACACAGCTTTGATAGTTCCCGCAAGGATAGACCAAGGTCCTTGCTCAGTCGGCGTGATAGGCGATGGCTCCAACGAGGTGCCATAGGCGTCGGTCAACGTTATTTTGCCCGCCTTTCCGGAGATGACGACGCGCCCGAAGGCGTCGAGGGTCAGGTCATACTTGGAGGCGATAGGGGAAAGGACGCCGATGAGGTGCTGTTGGAGCTCACCCACGGAACTTGGAGTCATCGGTCAGGTTTTGCGAACGAGTAGCTAATATTCGGGACAAACCTGTGCTCTGCAATGCGATGGTTGACAACAGCAGACGCGCGCTCAGGGAGCGCGTTAACCTTGACACCTCCCTCAATGAGATCGACGGCCTGGGTAGTTCCCAACATTGCTTTGTAGACCGGAAGTAAGCCTAGGAGTCCTTCCTGAAGCTGTTCGAGCGCTGAGTCGTCAGACGAGGCTTTCTGAGCAAGTCCTCGAAGGTTATCGGGATACGACGGTGCATACGCTGCCTTGCATTGCGTCGCCGCGAATTGGGTGCCGGATCGGATTAGCTGAGGCTTGTGAGGGTTGTCTTCGATTGCAGTGACGAGGCGGGAGAGGAGGCCAATGCTCTGGCGCGATTTTGTGAATCTAACACGTTTTCCGGAAGGAAAGTACGGCCTACGGTATGCTCAGGAGGAACGCTCGAATGTCCGCCTGGAGTTGAGACTTCCACCTGGACATCCAGATAGCCTTTCTCGGAGACAGAGGGATTGGCGAAGATGACATCACCGTCCTTCTCACATCCGCCTGTCCGTCTCGTTTCACAAGGGGCACTGGGAGTAAAAGAGCGAGAAACCTACCTCCCTCGTCAAGGATCAACGCAAAACCGTCTCGACCATAAGTTTCCTCCAGATACGTGGCAATGCTCCCCGCGCCCTATCCAGAACATCAGCAACACGCGTTTCTAGGCAGCGGCAAGACCGCAACCTCTGTGCCTTTCGCTTCTTCGTCAAAGCCGAAAGCAAGTACGAGGGTACGAGCTGGACGGAAACCGCTCTTGAGGAGACTATCGACCGTAACGAGCTGCGCGATGAGCTCGGATTTATCGTCGACAGAACCACGGCCCCAGATCCATTTGCCTATTGCATGAATTTGCTCAACTGAGAACATATAACGAGCACATACAGGGCCTCACCGTCATAGAAGCCAGAGAATGGGTCGTGCTTCCACTGTCCAACTGTGGTCGGCTCGACCGGTACCACATCTAAGAGCGGAAAATCAGCTTTGAAGGGCTGTGCTCTTCCGGGTGGTTCTTACCTTGATGGGCGGCCAGAAGATAAGGCTTCGCGTCGGTCGACCCTTGCCAGTGGAAAACCAAGCCATATGTATTGACCTTGGTCACCTTCAACGACTTGTATCTGTTATACGTGCCAGGACCGATTCAGCCAGAGCCGCGAAAGCGAAACACTCGCAGTTCTCACACCAAGGGAAACTCTTCCTCCAGCATCCCGTGCAGCTTCCCGAACGTGTCCCATCGCGGATCTTCTCCCACAGCACCATTATCATCGAAAGCCTCGGTTCTTCCGGCCAGGGAACGTTGTCAGAATGCAGTAACAGGATATCATAGCGGACTCAACTTACGGTACTTGAACAGCGAGACCATGAAGCATGAACGTCAACATTTGGAAATCTCGTGTTGTGTAGTAGAACTCCAGGTCGCGATCTGACCGCTCATGCTTGCTCGGATATAAAGCATCCCACTGTGGACAGGCAGTAGAGTTCACGCTGGGCGATAAGGGACCCGTTGGAGCAATATCAACAAGCTGGTGATGCAGGCTTGAGAGAAATGGGAGCTGGTCGCAGAATCGATAAAGTAAGAGCGCTGTTGTTGCGCCCACGAGTAAGCTACGCAATACAGGCTTCAGAGCCCAACGGGCCCCCAGTTTGAGCGTGGGCCCTCCAGGCAGACCGTCTTCGGATTTCATCTCCTGCTTCATGATGCTGAGTGGGAAACTTGAAGCTGCGATGTCTGTGATGTCTGGACCCGACTAGCGCACGAACGGATGGTACGTTGGTGGTACTTGTCAGAGTGAGAGAAACTCCTTCTGTCTGTTCGCTGTCCTCGGTTTGCCAGTGGAGCGAACGTCGTGAGTACTCAGCAGCCCGAGCCCCCCTGAGACCTGACTTTATGGGTGGGGTTGGGTCACGCGCCCAATATATATCCGCGACCATGCACGTCGACTTGACGTCGACATCCATTTCTATTTCCTGTCATTCGGCCGACATCCCAGACGCGGTGATGATTGTACGCGTACGGAGGTAGACATCGACGCGCGTGACAGCCAGGAAACACATAACGAGGTGTTTACTCAAACACGATTTGTATTACTGCAATGATGTGCTCATGAAAGCACAAAGGAAGCTGAGGGCGCTTATTCCCTTTAGTGGGCAGAACACATGACTCTGCTAGTACCACCACAGGAGGCTCTGCACGCCGACGGCCCGCCGTTTGTGGTGTATATATACCACCAAGCTGGTCATGGAGAACTACATCCACGGTATCTGCGTCTATCATCATGTCAGATACAGCGAAATACACACTTCCCCCACCCGCTGCAGACCAGGCCTACATGGACGTTTCCGCTTTGGAGGCGGGGAGTCTGAAGGTGCCCCTGGAAATCATAGTAGCTGGGTCGTCGCCAAATGAGTTCATAAGAAACCCCTCCCTAGCATTCTCATTGCGACACTCGAAGACAGGCTACCAGGTCGTCTTTGACCTCGGGATCAGGCGAGACATTGACAACTTACCACCTGGCGTCCGTAACCGCATCAAACATTTCGACTTTCAACCTGAGGTTCCGCAAAGTGTCTCGGAATCGCTAGTGAAAGGAGGAATAGCCCCGGAGGAAGTAAATGCAGTCGTCGTAAGCCACCTTCACTGGGACCAGTGAGTGTTCGTCTTCGAGAGTGGGTTCGCTTTTGGTTGATCGAACGCTACCGAAGCCTTGGGGATCCTGACCCATTCACGAAAGCCGTTTTTGTTGTGGGCGAAGGATGCAAGGCGGTCCTGGGAAAGGGCTACCCTATCGTTCAAGACGCCATCTTCTCTTCGACTGCGTTGCCTCTTGAACGAACGCGCTTCTTGTCGGAAGCTGATATGAGTACAACCATCGGCCCATATCCGAACGCGATTGACTACTTTGGTGATGGCAGCATGTACATCGTGGACGCACCAGGTTTATTTTTTTCGCATAGATTTGTCGAAACAGACAATGCTAAAGGTTTTCAAATGACAGGCCACCTTGGAGGTCATGTCAACGTATTGGCTCGCACGTCATCAAATGGGTCATGGATCTTGCTTGGTGGGGACTCTGCTGGTGACTTCAGACTGATCACTGGTGAGAAGGACATTGGACACTATGTAGACACGACAGGGTGTCACAGATGCATCCACGTGGATAAAGATCTCGCGCTCCAGAACATCCTGAGAATCAGGTCGCTGTTGAGCATTCCGAGGGCGCAGGTGCTCATTGCACATGATGTGCCATGGTATGAGGCGAACAAGGGAGGGCCGGCGTTCCTACCAGGTATTATTCCACCATTAGTTTAAGACTTTGTTACATCACCGTATGGAGTCTGCGAGCGCATGATACGTAGTATTACCCACTCCGATGAAGCCAATTTCCAGATATAATTCCAGTGTGCAGATTAAAAGGTACTGGGGAGTAAGCGGGAATGATTCAAACGCGAGATCTTTGACTCCGACCTGCCGATACCAATTACCATACGTAGGTAAAGTTAGGGTGTCCAGTGTTGAGGAAGAAGACTTGCTAGTCCCCAGTTATCTTCCGTGGGTACCGCCAACGACTTTTAGCACGCCATAGGTATCGACTAGACGGAGAGATTTGGCACACTACTTCGGTTATTAAAAGATGATCTAGTGAATATGTACATGTATCTCGTAGGTCTCGAGTACTCGGGTAGTTATAGTGTCTGGTAACCTGTATGTTGCCAAGATAAATGCTAGCAGTGTCTCCAATGCAGTTCGTACAGTACAAGTGCGGACGTTCCATCAAAATGCAACACCAGAAAAAGATAATTATTGGTACTTATTAAATGCTGTGGTGTGAGTGCGGTTGAATCATATTATGATGGTTAGTGTAGGCATATATAGGCGCCGTTCGCGTTCGCGTATCGATCTTCTCGCATTCAGCCTGTGAAGACACCGCGTGAGTACAAACCACGGCGCACGGCCTCATGCAACTTACACGGCCAGGAAGGAATTGATGTAACCTGGAGAACAGATGGGCACAATGAGACGAATGGACAGCACACGTAAGAGTAGCGTGACTTACATCGGCTCAGGACCACGCCAGGTGCAGCCGACCAGTAGTGTTCATCTTGAGATTCTTGAACGAGAGACTGCGATACTACTCAGTAGAAAGCCCACTATCAGACGAGCCCTACTCACCACTATACCCACGCTAAGAGATACCAAACTGCACAGGAAGTGATGAGCAAGTGTAGTAGCACGGAACGTCACGCCTTACCACGTGAGAGTACCCATGTTGATAAACACAGTTGCCAGCTCTTGGAAGAAGGTTGGTCTAGATCGCATCCTGACGTCCCTTGGCGATCTCCACAGGTATTTAAAGACAGCGCTGGTGATGAAGATATCGCATACTGTGCTCACGAATGCGGCGTATGCCGTGAGCTGGAGAAACAGTATCTTGTGAGCCCTTAAGATGTCTGTGGTGGACACGGGAGAGCATTTACCGGGGTTGAAAAGAGGTACGCGATGGTTTTAGCTTGAATGCTGTAGGACGGGATGCCGTGTCAGTACTTAAGTAGCATATAATGAAAATCTACGAACGTCTGAACGGAACACCCTACAAACGATCAATTGTGTCAGCCTCATTTCAGTAATATGACATCAGGAGAAACACAAACACGAGCCAAGACCGAGCTGCACGACTGCTGTAACAAGCTAGACGGGGTTATGATGACATGCACACAACGACTGAAAAAGTAAGACGAACAATGGGCACCGTGACGTGCTTTTTCTTTCCGCTGACTGTAAAAAGTTATTACACTGGCAGGGGGAGGGCTCAAAAACATTGCCTACTGATCCATATTCGTTGGCAGTAAAGACTATGGAAGATCTTGGTCAGATAAGGGGATTGCAAGGCGGCGCCGGCACATACATCTGTACAGTGAACGTAATCAAGTACTAGGGAAATTGCGTTGAGTATCAAAAGTAGGATGTCGCGGGGTTGCCTCACGTTTATAGGAACAGCAAGCTACGTTATCGCGACACCGTCAGTGGGCATTGGGCACGGCTCCGTTTAACCACAAGCACTCACCCATGTTTCTCTGCGAGTCAGGTGAGGGTAAGCTCGGAAATCAGACCCACCAAAGCACTACTCACGGAGGTAGTTGAGTCTGGCAGGACCACGACTTTATCCGATGACATGCAACGAGCTGCACCCAGTAAAAATAGCAGGATCCAAGTAGGTGTACCGTGTCCGCGATACTAAGGAGGATCCGTTATTCACCCACATGTTCACAAAGGACGAAATAACGGACAAGAGCAGGAACACCTTCAAATTGGGCAGCAGGCATCAGATTCCGTAAAGACGGTGTGCACTTACACTCACGATTAACTTGGTCGAGATGGGGTCTTCTGGGAAGCTACGCGCGTAGAAGATCGATTGACCTACAGCCGTTCCATACATCCTGTTCGTCCAGTCAGCTCATCAGTGGAAAAAAGAGACAGTGCACACACGCTACAGAGATCACAAGTCCTACGAATAAAGCCAAGGTTAGAGCTTCCTACATGACAGTGGAACTAGACCTGCCAATGATTCCCGGGCCCCAATCCGACCCCACCAGATCTTCATCAGACATAGTGCACAGCTACCCGTTTGCACAAGCAGCTGATCAAGGCTTAGGGAACCCGTATGTTGAGGTAGAAAGCACCATTAGCACTATATATACTTATAGGGTCGCTCGGAACAGCACCGCCGACAGAAAACCGGCACCACTGAATCCTATTTCGTACGTTAACGACGACGTTGAGTTGATTCAAACTTTTTAGAACACCCTGGAGCCAGTTGAATTGTCGTAGGTGCGTGTGCCTACTACTCCCGGCTTCACTGTTGACGCATTGTGACGGCAAGCCGCTGAGCTACAGAGATGGACATATTAAACCATTTTCGAGTTCACCGTGATCCTGTGCCTTCACAACTGACTTGCAGGGGACTTGACTTTTCTGTCTGCAACGGGCCTCCGCATTACTTCAAAGCCTGGATCCAGCTGCCCGCTACGTATACTGCAGTCTATGAGCTGTCGCTGTTACGATGAGGTGAGATAAACACGTCCTCGAGGGAAAGAGACGTTGCTTTAAACCGCTCTGGAGTTGCATCTCATACGGTATTTTGTTTTGAGGATGTCTTCTTCGCGTCCTCCGAGTGTCCTCCGCCAGCATCTGAGTTTCAGAGTCTCAGTCTCGACGTTGTTTGTCTCTGGCGTTGGCTGCAGCCGGGAGTAGGCTTGCCTATTTCGGAGTCCTAATACTAGTATCTCAACAGGGGTAGAGACTCATCATGATTCCCCATGCTGGTGTTCGTCGTCGGAGTTCACCTGGTATCTGGCCCCGATGGTCGTAAGGCTGGTCAGGTTGTCAAAATAGTCGCAGTATTGCAAAGCGCAACACACCCGGACCCGAGAAGAGAGTCGCTTACCTAGAAGCCGTTCTAAGCAGTGAGTCACGCGGCCTCAGAAAAAGAATGGGTTAGATTCCTTCATGTGGTTTGACCTGGTTTAGTTCTACATCCTCCAACGAAAACAATGTCCCAAGAAGATGCCACACTCATCCTGCCTGCGCCGCAGACGGACCAGGCGTTCATGAATGTCTCGGCCCTTGAGGCCGGGAACCTTACAGTGCCAATGGACTTTATCGTGGCCGGGTATGGACCCGATGACTACGTAGATACTCCTTCTCTGGCATTTGTATTGATCCATGCGAAGACCGGCGTACGAATTGTATTCGACCTCGGCGTTCGACGTGATATCGAAGCATTGCCACCGGCACTGCAGGCTTTTGTGGCTAGGCAGGGGGAAACAGAGAAAAAGGGCGGGTGTCGTGTTCGCACGGAACAGACTGTAGATGAATCCCTGGTCAAAGGAGGGGTGACTCCTGACCAAATCGAGGCTGTCATAATTAGCCACCTGCACTTCGACCAGTAAGTTCACTCTCGGAAATGACGAGCGTTGAACCGAGGTGGTGATTGGTGAACCTTCAGCACAGGTGATCACACCCCGTTCACGAAAGCGACGTTCGTGCTGGGCGAAGACTGCAAGGATATCCTCGCCTCGGGATACCCTAACGACCCGAATTCGCATTTCTTGGTTGACAGCGCTCCGTTCGAACGCACTCGCTTCTTATCTCGTTCCGATTTCAGTATTTCCATTGGCCCGTTCCCCCATGCTCTGGACTACTTTGGGGACGGAAGTATGTATGTCATAGACTCACCAGGTTTGTTTCTTGCAGCAAATATTCTAGTCGAATTGTTAATTCACGACGTGTTTGGTGGTAGGACACCTCGGTGGACATGTCAATGTCCTCGCCCGCACCTCGTCAGATGGTGCCTGGATCTATCTCGGTGGAGATTCAGCGCATGATTTCAGACTTATCACTGGGGAGAGGGAGATGGCATACAGTGTCACCGACACAGGCGTGGTTCGATGTGCGCACGTCAACAGAGAAGTGGCGGAAGAAACAATCAGGAGAATCGGAAAGCTGTTGAAACTGCCGAGGGTGCAAGTTCTGATTGCCCATGATTATGACTGGTACAACGCGAACAGGGGCGGGGTGGCTTTCTTCCCCGGGATAATATCCCCTGTATCTTGATTGTTACCAGCTTCGTATACACATAATTGTAGCGGGGACGTACCAATGCACCGATCGGGGAACTCTGGAGTCTGAAGAAAGTGGACCAAACCTCAAGAATTGTCAGCACAGCTTACCTCCGGCCTGCTTTTCTTCGACCCAGAAATAGCAACCCTCATTCCATTTTGACAGGAAATCGACTCAAATTTCCGCAGCTGAGAAACGCCGTGACTAAATTTACTGTACGCACCACCTTGACACCATCAGGTAGTGCTACAGGCGGTCAGATGCCTCAGGGTACTCCCACGATGAACAGAGATACCCCGCTCAGTAAGTAATAGGAGACGCTATATCTAGGGTGAACTCGCTGCACTCACAGGATCCTCATACCCTCCGAGAAGTTATGTCACAAGGAGAGACCTACGCCTTGCCTGCTCCGCAGACGGACCAGGCCTTCATGAATGTCTCAGCCCTCGAGGCCGGGAATATTAACATACCATTGGACTTCCTCGTAGCCGGGTATGGACCCGATGATCTTGTAGACGCCCCTTCGCTGGCCTTTGTATTGACACATGCGAAGACGGGCGCACGAATCATGTTCGACCTTGGTATTCGGCGTGACATTGAAGCACTCCCGCCGGAGGTACAGGCTTTCGTGTTCAGGGAGGAGGATGGACAGGGAAGGAGTGGTATCAGCGTTCGCACGGAGCATACCGTCCACAAATCGCTGATAAAAGCAGGACTGCCTCCCGACCAAATTGAGGCCGTCATTGTCAGCCACCTGCACTGGGACCAGTAAGTTCTTTCCAGAAAAGATGGTCGCTGATCCTTGGTGAGAACTCTTGATTCTTCAGCATAGGAGATCACAGCCCCTTCACCAAGGCGACATTCGTCGTGGGCGAAGACTGCAGGGATATCCTTACCTCGGGATACCCCATTAATCCCAAATCGCAGTTCTTGGCCGACAGCGTGCCGTTGGAACGCACTCGCTTCCTATCTCGTTCCGACTTCATTACTTCCATTGGGCCATTCCCCCACGCTCTGGATTACTTTGGAGACGGGAGTATGTATGTCATAGACTCACCAGGTCCGTTTCCGTCTCCGGCGGGTGTTATCATTGAATTGCTGATTCGCAACGTGGTTGATGGTAGGCCATCTTGGCGGGCACGTCAATGTCCTCGCTCGCACATCCTCGGATGGTGCCTGGATCCTTCTGGGTGGGGATTCCGCGCATGATTTCCGACTCATCACTGGCGAGAGGGAGGTTGCATACAGTGTCAACGACACAGGTGTGGTTCGCTGTGCGCATATCAACAGAGAAGTGGCGGAAGAAACAATTAGGAGAATCGGAAAGCTGCTGAAACTGCCGAGGGTGCAAGTTCTGATCGCCCATGATTATAACTGGTACAACACGAACAAGGGAGGGGCTGCTTTCTTCCCCGGGGCAATAACGCCTGTATCTTAATTGTGGGGAGCGGCAACGCTCCGCCAAAACCAAAAAGTTCCCACGATCGTGTGTAGGGGAGAATAGCTGGAAAAGATGGTCGATCCCGCTGCAGATGGAACACGACACTTTCGCGAGAACTTTGTAGGGAGAGATATGGTCTAAATTCGACCCTCATTGTATTCTCCGAGCGGATCTTTGATTTTCCACTTTGTTGCTAGAATATCCCGATGTCTCTGACTGTAGCATTGGCCCCTATCCCAACCAGCTTGCATGCTGTTGTATTTGACATCCTTCACCAACGAAAAACAAATTTTAATCATAGCATAATGCTAAAGGAGTTCGGGTTGACTCGATAAATGCCCCAGGAGACGACAGTGGTTGAGTTTGGGTGGTGAATCCGGTGATGCAAAAAGCCATCAAAGCCCAAGGCTCCGAAAGTGGAAACAGATAGATTACATGGTAGGGGCATTAAGACCCCAGCTACAAGAGTTTTTTTGTAATGTTTTGGACTGGTTTAAGCCACGAACGCATGTTGGGGACCTGAGGTCAAGAGTACAGAACAGGGTTTTAGCTGTTTGGGGGACCTGCCACAGCAGGTCCTTTTCTGCAGGAATTTCGCGGGAGAGCCAGACACAGAAGCATGAGCCCTCAAAACAACTTCGAACTACAGTTCATCGCACAGGAACCCGCCCGTACTCCCGCAATTCACGCCAATTGAGCTGAGGTGGCTTATACATCACACGATTTCCATCAAAGGGGGACTGGGGTGCTATCAATCAAATTATCAATGATCTAAGGGCTGATATGTGTTGGATAGGCTTCCGGTATGTTGCTTGCCCACAAACAGGACCATGCGCTGTCCATTTTCACCAGGGAATGACCAAATTGTATATTTTGACGCGTCGTGGACGCGTCAATATTGATTATGTAATACGCGTTTCTGCGTGAAAACCTATCGGACCTGCTACAAACAGAGCACCCCCCACAAGTGATAGCTTTTGATGTGGGATGTCGTGTTTTTTCATAATTTGTTTGTATTCTCCGAGAGACATTTTTGAAAAATGGTCTCGCGCGAGCTACAAAGCCAAGACGTTGAAGATCAGGCAAAGGGGCCTAGTTATCTTTCGCTGTGTTCACCACCGAATTATTACTGCTCGGACCTCACAGCAGCTTTAAGTATCGTATATTTGACTATGTTGACATTCCCAGTGCTCAGATGTGTCTGGCATGGCTCGGAAACATGAAATCGCTGTGAGAGGTGTAGATATGACCTTGTTGACCGCAAAATGTGGCTTACATAAGCCACACCATTTGAAGGGGCGTTGCCACTCCCCATTAATTGTTATCAACGTCGTATACACATAACAACGGTCGAGACCTACCAATGCTTCGATCAGGCACCTTCAGAAGTCTGAACGCGGTGGATCACTTTGGATCACTAAGCAGGAGCATTTATAACTCGACGCAATTGTCCATATTCAGGCTGGTGAAGATATACCCCCGAAGAATAGAAGTGTCATGGGTTGAACCGCAGCGGCAGATACCGTGGTTATCTCGCCATTTGATACCTTAGCATCATACTCACCATTACACCAACATGGACAACGAAAGGGCTTCATGGGCTCTTCCCCTACCAGCACCTAACCAGGCATACATCGATGTCTCGGCCCTTGAGGCTGGGAATCTTCTCATTCCGATGGATATGATACTAGCAGGAGCCAAACACGAATTCGTTCCATGTCCTTCTATGGCCTTTTCGCTCCGTCACTCGAGGACGGGCTTCCAAATGGTGTTTGACCTTGGCGTCAAACGAAATATGAAAGACTACACGCCCGTATCTCAAAAGCGTATCGAGGCCATAGGCTTTTCGCCCGTGGTCAAGCAAAGCGTCGCAGAGTCTCTGCAGAAGGGAGGAGTGGCCCCTGAACAGGTCGATGCTGTCATTGTCAGCCACCTTCATTGGGACCAGTAAGTGGTCATCGCGAATGAAGGCGGGTGAAGCTTCTGACAAGTCTCCTGGTAGCGTCGGGGACCCGGCGCCGTTTACAAAAGCGACATTCGTCCTTGGTGAAGGCGGCAAAGACCTTTTGGCCAATGGGTACCCCAATAATCCCGATTCTCTCTTCTCCTCCACTGCCATCCCCGTCGACCGTGCACAGTTCATTTCCAAGTCTGAAATGAACGTTTCAATCGGGCCATATCCTAATGCAATGGATTACTTCGGAGATGGGAGTCTGTATATCGTAGACGCACCAGGTATGTATTGCGATGCTCCGAACAGAGTATCTTCATATAACGGACATCCTTGCAGGACATGTCGGTGGACACATCAATGTTCTTGCCCGAACTTCCGCAGACGGATCCTGGATCCTCCTAGGCGGCGATTCCGCCCATGACTGGAGGATCGTTACCGGAGAGCGTGAATTCACCCATAGCATCAATGAGGCAACAGGGCATGTCATGTGCATGCACGGAAACATAGAAGAAGCACGGGAGAACATAAGGAGGATGGGGTTGTTGCTGAAGGTGCCAAAAGTACAAGTGTTGATCGCCCATGACGTACCCTGGTACGAAGCCAACACAGGAGGTTCGGCGTTCTTGCCTGGGGTAATACCACCGGTTGTATGAGAACACAAGATCGTT